>VSMD01103512.1:0-31012 GCA_008750895.1 Mirza zaza | reverse complement strand
GCCCTTGTGGGGTACATGGGCAGCATCTCTCAGCCCTGCCTTTGCCTAAAATGCTAAATGCTCTTCTGGGTCTGTCTTCTGATCAGAGAATTTATGATGAATGCATAGCTTTAGCGTTCACCAGTGGGACCTTGTCGGTACTGTCAATGGCCAAGGATAGGGTCATAGAGTAGAGGATACACTGGCGTCTCCTCCTACTTTTGTGATGTGCTGATACTTGTGCTCTGGCATCAGCGGCTTCCAGGGGATGCTGCTCATGAACGATGGAGGAGGAGTCGTGGGTGAAGGATCGATCCTCAAGGACATCGGTATAGCTATGCACTCACCATGCTCTGGCACCAGAAAGGCTCTGCTGACCCATGTCTCCTGAGAAGCAGTGGCGCAGTCTAGGACCCGAGCCACCCCGAGGGCGGCGCCGCGCCCTCCAGCACGGACCTGGGAGCATTAGCTGAAATTCTTATTTTCATTTCTTCATTCATCCATTCAGACTTTTGTCTGTGTTTTGTTTTGGGGCGTGGCCAGCAGCATTTTATTGGGAGGGCCGACCCAAGAGGAACATGCCCTCGAAGCCCACTGCAGCCACAGTCCCTTGGGTCACAACCGAGCAAAGGCAGAGGCATCCGGGGGCAACAGCCTGGGGCCCAGGTCGCGGAATGAAGGGGCTAGGCGCAAACCAGGCCTTCTCGGGGCCCAGGGAGGCTGGCGCCCCGGCCGTGGCGTTCCTGGTCACAACGCCTCGGAGCCACAGCCAGGACGACGGGGGACGTGGGGCGCGAGTGGCGGGGCGCAGAGGCAGGGCCTCGCCCTGGACGCGTCGGGCCCCAGGGGTCCTTGCAGGGGGCGAGGATCCCAGCGGCCCGTGAGCGGCGGGGCGGGCGTTGGGGGCTCTCCCGAGGCGGCGGCGACAGTGGCCTGGTTACCCCGCGCTCGGGGCGCCTGCGGCCCTCTGGGCGGGGCGTCGGGTCGGGCCAGGGAGGTGCAGGTGCGCCCGCTGGGTCCCTGCGGCTGCGGGACGCGCCAGCTCCGCAGCCTGCAGGTACCCAGGGCAGGTCCCCGTCGAGGTCGCCAGGCCCGTGGGCACTTTATTAATACGTTGAGTCCTCACAGTAAGCCTGCGTGCTGGGGATTATTATTGTATTTTACAGATCGGGAAACTGAGGCAACGGCAAAGAGAAACAAGTAACTCGCCCACTAGACAGTGGTAGAATTGGAACATGGATCCAAGGCTTTCCTGAAGCCCTTGTTTTTGTGACTGTTTCCTTAAAAATAACTTATTACACATGTAAAAATATTATGTCATTATGCGACTTTAACCTTTCATTGTCTTGGCACTAATTTACAATTCTGTAAGTTGTAGGTAATGATAGACATGCAAATTATGTTCTACTTTGTATGTTTAATTGATTTTCTTCTGCCCTTGTGAGAAAAATCAGTTTTTCCTCCATTTGCTCATGTTTTTAAACATCTCTTTGCTTTATATAAATTTGTGCTTTTTTTGTTTTTGACTTTTTCTTTGGTTATAACATCTCAACTGGTTCCCTTACTATAAGTAAAATAAACTCTTTCACGCAGGCTCATTTTTATGTCTACATGAGAGTTATGATTTATCTGTTTTTGAAAATTATCCTTTAAAACATGCTATACATGCCTGTTTATTGTAGGAAAAAATAAAACAAAATATTTCTCAATGTCCACTGTAAAGAGATAACTATTGTTAAATTTTTGATGAATATATAAACATTAATCAATAACAATATTCTTAGAAATGAGATCATACTGTATATGCAGTTGTACTTCTTTTCACTGAAAGTATCATTAAGGTCTTTCTGTTTAAATAAATAAACATCTGTATCACTGTTTTAACGTAAACGCCTTGAAATTCCTTTGCAGAACAGGAAGATGGGCTTCTTCCTAGTAGACACACTTCTGGAAGCACAGCTGTGCCTTTCCCAAGTGAAATTTCAGCTCTTTATAAACCCAGTTTGGCAGTGGCTGTCCTAATCACCCTGCAGGTTATGGATTTCCCAAATCCAGTAAAAACAAAAGCACCCAAACTGATCTTTGTTAATAATCTCTCATTGTTTTAATATCCCAAAGCTGATGATTTGTGAAATCCTTCAAGGGAATTTTTAGATCAAAGGTTAAATATTGTTCAGTAATATTTTCCTATTAAAAATCTCCTAGTTCTTTGAAAAATATTAAATTCGTGTTTGGTAATGTGGTTTTGCTGACTCTCTGCTAAGCCAGATGACGAGGCTGCCTGTTGCTAAGGAAAAGGCACAATATTTTATAAGCTTTGCATCTGCCCAGGTCCTCCCAGGTTCTGTTGCTAACCACTGTACAGTGCTGTGCCTGCTTCTGAGGCCCCACAGTCCAGGGAAGTGGTTCTAAACACCGGTGAGCACTAAAAGCACCTCAGAAGTTTAAAAAAATATAAATACTCCAGAGTATGTCAACTGGGCCAACTGGAACAAAATCCAGTAGTAGGGCCTGTCAGTGTTACTTTTAAAAAACCCCACAACTCTCCAGTTATATTCTCATGTGCAGTCTGGGTTTAAACCCACTGGCATTTGGAGCAGCCTCTGCTAATAACACACACCACCTTCCTCACTTAGCGCTTATTAACGTTGGTTGCTTATATTAGATAACTTCAAATAATAGCCTTGCAGAAAAGGGAGAAGGCCTGTGGAAGAGAGAAGGCAGAAAGAGCCTGGATATTATTTATAGGCAGATTTAATCCTGCTGCAAGGAACACTAATAATCCAAGTGATGGAAACATAGAACATTCTCTTGGAAGGCAAGGACAGCCTGGTGACCATTTCATAGCACTGAGGTATAGATGGTGTATCAGAGAACAATTATAATCAATACTATAAAGAATATCCTTTGCACAGAACTCGCACCTGTGCAATAACTTCTTTAAGGTAAACAGATGTGAAATTTCTGATCTTAACTTTACCAATTATTACTTCCCAAATCTGTCAGTTTATTACCCCTTCCACCCCCACCCCCCATCTATGAGTTTTGTGAGTTCCCTGTGTCCTGGCCAACATTTGACATTAGACTTCTTTCATTCTGATGTGTGTGAAAATATTTTGTTTTAGTTTTAATTTTCATTTGCTCAATTACTAATAATTACTAATGAGATGGTCATTTGAATTTCTTTCTGAATTGTCTATTCATATATTTTGGCCATTTTTCTATTGGGTTGTCTTCTTATTGACTTATAGGCATCAATATATAGTCTTGCTGTTAATCACATATTGGTTATATGGATTTCTTGTGTTGTAGAATAGGAGTGTATTTATTTTTGGATATTGACCTTGTATCAAGTATCTTTATTGAACTTCCTTAATAGTTATAATTTGTGCATTCTCTTGGGTTTCTTACATGGATAATTACATTGTGAATGACAGTTTATTAATCTCATGTATGCATATATAAATATATACATATTTTAACAGATTTTATTTGCTAGAGGAGCTTTGGGTTCACAGCATAGCTGGGTGGAAAGTACAGAATTCCCACATATCCCCTGGTCCCCACATGGAGAGCTTCCCTTACTAATCAACATCCCTTACCAGAAGGGTACATTTGGTACAAGTGGACTTACACTGACATATTATCACTCAAAGTCTATAGTTTCCATTATAGTTCACTCTTGGTGCTGTATAATCTATGGGTTTGGACAAATGTGTAATGACATGTATCTGTCATTATAGCATCACACTGAATAGTGTCACTGTCCTGATAATCCTCTGTGTTCTGCGTCTTCGTGCCTCCCTCCTCCCTGACTCCTGGCAACCACTGCTCTTTTTACTGTCTCCAAAATTTTGCTTTTTACAGAATGTCATATAGTTGGAATTATACAGTGTGTGGCTTTTCACACTGGCTTCTTTCACTTAGTAATATAATTCAAGTTTCTTCCATGTCTTTTCATGGCTTGATAGCTCATTTCCTTTTAGTTCAGAGTAATATTCCTTTGGGTATACTACAGTTTATTTATCCATTCACCCACTGAAGAACATCTTGGTTGCTTCTACGTTTTGGTAATTATGGAAAAAGGTGCTGTAAATGTCAGTGTGTAGCTTTATTTATTTATTTTTTGATACAGAGTCTTGCTCGGTTGCCCGGGCTAGGGTGCAGTGGCGTCAGCGTAGCTCACAGCAACCTCACATTCCTGGGCTCAGGAAATCTTCCTCTCTCAGCCTCCTGAGTGAGCTGAGACTACAGCTACGCACCACCACGGCCAACTAACTTTTTCTATTTTTAGTTGTCCAGCTAATTTTTTTAATATTTAGTAGAGACAGAGTCTCACTGTTGCTGAGGCTGGTCTTGAACTCCTGACCTCAAGTGACCCTCCTGCCTTGGCCTCCAGAGTGCTAGGATTACAGGTGTGAGGCACCATGCCCAGCCTCAGTGTGTAGATTTTGTGTGGACATAAGTTTTTAACTCATTTGGGTAAATTCTCGGGAATGTGGTTGGTGGGGCATATGGTAAGAGTACATTTAGTTTTGTAAGAAATTGCCAAACTGTCTTCCAAAGTGGCTGTATCATTTTTCATTCTCAGGAGCAGTGAGTGAGAGTTCCTGTTGCTGTACACCCTCACCGGTGTTTGGTGTCGTCAGTGTTTTGGATTTTGACCATTATAATAGGTGTATAGTGGTAACACATTGTTGTTTTAATTTGCATTTCCCTAATGGCATATGATAATGAGCATCTCTTCATACTCTTATTTGCCATCTGTATATCTTCTTTGGTGAAGTGTCTGTTCAGATCTTTTGCCCATTTTTGAATTGGTTGTTCATTATCTTTATGTTGAGTTTTAAAAGACCTTTGTAATCCTGTAATCCTAGCACTCTGGGAGGCAGAGGTGGGTGGATTGCTTGAGGTCAGGAGTTCAAAACCAGCCTGAGCAAGAGTGAGACCCTGTCTCTACTGTAAATAGAAAGAAATTAATTGGCCAACTAATATATATAGAAAAAATTGGCTGGGCATGGTGGCGCATGCCTGTAGTCCCAGCTACTTGGGAGGCTGAGGCAGCAGGATTGCTTGAGTCCAAGAGTTTGAGGTTGCTGTGAGCTAGGCTGACGCCACGGCACTCACTCTCTAGCCTGGGCAACAAAGCAAGACTCTGTCTCAAAAAAAAAACACCTTTGTATATTTTGGATAACAGTCTTTTATTAGATTTGTCTTTTGCAAATAATTTCTCCCAGTGTGTGGCTTGTGTTCTCATTCTCTTGTTCCTTATATTTTTTAAAAACTTCTTTTTCTTTCATATTGTGCTAGCTAGGACCTTCAGTACAATGTTAAGTGTAGGGAGAAACAGCTATTCTTGTTTCTTCCTTGAAAGAGACCACATGTGTGAAATGTTTTAGCCTTAGATGTGATGTTTATTGTAGATTTTTGACAGATGTCTTCTACAATTTATGTAAGTTTTCTTTCCATTCCAAGTTCACTAAAAGTCCTTTCTTGCCTGCCTTTATTTGAAATTATCATATATTTTGATCTGTTAATGGGATAGATTATGCTAGTAGATTTTCTAATGCTAACCCAGCCTTGCCATTTCTGGTATAAGCCCTATTTATTTACAATATTAAATATTTTATGCATTTCTGGATTTGATTTGTTAATATCTTATTTGGATTTTTATACTTTTGTAAGTGAATTTGGTCTATAATTTTGTTTTCTCGTACTGTCTTTGTCTGCTTTTCATGTCAAAGTTATACTGGCATTATGAAATGAGTTGGAATGCTTTCTTCTCTTTTTCCTTTCTATTCTAGCTGCTTATAGTAATTAAACCTAATCTCTTTTTACCTTAGTTTCCTAATTTGGAAAATGAAAATACCAACCTCGTAGAAATGTTTTGAAGATTAAAACAGTTAAAATAAGTAAAGTAATTCCAACAGTGCCCATAATATAGTACAACCTTTTAGTTTTAGCTATTATTACTGTTATTCTACTCCCTAAAATTTTATGTAAGAGAGGTATGATGTGTTCATGAAAGGTAGGTAACATTCATCTGCAAAATTATCTAACATTTTTCTTTTTGTGTGTTTAACAACTTATTCAATTCCTTTAATGTTTATTTGTCTACTCCATTTTATTCTTTTCTTCTTGAATTGCTTTTGGCAAGTTATGGTTTTCTAGTAGTTTGTCCATTTAATCTAAATTTTTAAATTTATTGGCCTAATGTTTATAGTATACTCCTATTAATGTCTAATTGCTGCTATATCTGTATTTATGCTTCATTTTCATTTCTAATTTCATTTTTGGGGGAGTCTTGATGCTTAATTTATATATATATATGGTTTAATCCCACTCTGCAGGTCCTGGCAGGCAGTGTTTTTCACTGTCAAATTGAGTTTTCAATGTTTTCTAACTTCCATTGTAGTTTCTTTCTTGATATGTGAATTCATTATATTTATAAATTAAAAATTCCAAACAGATAAAGTTTTTATGGTTTTCTTTTATTATTAAATTTTATTGTATTCTCATCAATACAATATTGATATTGATATATAGACAACATATTATCTATATAATATTACTCTGCCTCAATATCTGTACTACAATTCTATATATTTATTTTTTCCTATATTCCCCCATTGGAATTTGATCCTCATGAACAAAGGAATTCATTGTGTTTCATTCATTATCATGTTCCCAGTGTATGGAGTGATGGTTGGCACATAAGTAGTAACTCAACCTTATTAATTGAAAGAATGATTGATGATAATCAGAATCTATTTCTTTAGGTGGTCTTTTTGGACCAATAAGAAGAGGATGCAAATTCCTATAGGCTCTAATCTACCAGTAGACTTGGCTCCATATCCACATATCCACATATGAAGTCATATCCATATGTGTCTGAAAAACATCAAAATTTCCTGAGCATCAAAGTAGAACTTGGAGAATTATGTCTACTCCCAAATTAATTTGATTCTGGTCTGTCTACTTTTGGTAGCTCAGCAATAATGGGAACTGTGCTTCCCACTAATGGAAGAGGCTGACTGTCTTAGTTCATTTGGGCTGCTATAACAAGTTACAATAGACTGGGTGATGTACAAACTAGAGAATTTTATGTCTCATAGTTATGGAAGCTAGAAGTCTGCGATCAGAGTGTTAGCATAGTCAGTTCTAGTGAGAGCTGTCTTACAGATTGCAGATGGCTGACTTCTTTCTGTGTCTTCACATGGCAGAAGGTGGGGAATGAGTTCTCTGGGTGTCTTCTCAGAAGGGCACTAATCCCATTCATGAGGACTCTGCCCTCATGCCCTAATCACCTCCAAAGGCCCCACCTCCTAATGCCATTCCTTGGGGGTTAGAATTTCAACATATAAATTTTGGGAGAACACAAATATCCAGACCGTAGCATTGACCACAGAAGAACTGACAATTCGCATAGAAAGTTTTGTTTCCCATATTTAATGTCTTTCACAAAACAATATTCATGCATTCTGTCAAACGGTTACACAGTAAGGACAGCTGGCCATTATTCAGCTTGGTGTATCAAATAGATATTTTTGAAAATATACAATCTTTGAAGATTTTTATTCTTCAGAAAACTTTGGCTTTGAAAACTCTGTATATCTTAAAAGCAGTTTCACAATGTCAGTAGTTTCCTGTGATTGATAGTCACAGCACACTGAGCTCACAAAGACATTAAAAATGTGGCATAGGAAAAGAAAAAAAAGGGCTTTGCAATATTGGATTCTGTAGCAGTAAGTAATCTTCTCTTGGCTTTCTTTCCCTGTACTAAGGATTTTTTTCCTCTACTTTTGAAAGGTCTGTGTTTTATTGCATTCTAGATTTGGACATACTAATAAAAATATATTTTTTTCTATGCTTGCCAGAATCCTATTTCTCAACAGAGACAGAATTATTGGATAAGTTCTGTAATTCTGTTTCTCTTTGGAATTTTGAAACCCCAAATTAAAAATAAAATAAAATTACCAATCAGTAGGGATACTAGGTAGAACCTTGACATTGACAGGTATCTCCTGGGTGCAATGTGGATGACTGTGTGTTGTACTCTCAGAAAGGGGGAAGGTGGCCCCTTACTGAGTATGGTGGCTAGAAGTAAGGACTGCATGATATGGAGAAACAATGAGATGGATCATTTTGGAAAACCAAAGAGGTTATTCTTACTGAATGTGGATGTGATTATTTTCCCTAACTACAGTGTTCTGTGAATAAGTTATGGGAGGATAGCTGCTCTAAGAAAGAGACCCAGGAATGTAATGACTCATCACAGAAGTTCATTTCTTGCTCAATAACTGTCCAGGGTGAGTGTTCATGTTGGCAGTGTGGCTCTTCTCGGCCAGTTTATTCAGGAACCCAGGCTCCTTCCATCTTGTGGCTCTGCCATTCTCTAGAGCAGATTTGCAATTTTTTTTTTTTAGAAAGTACCAGATAGTAAATACTTTAGGTTCTTCAGGCCAAAGTGTTTCCGTCACATCTGTTCAGTGCCACCATTGTACCATGAAAGCAGTCATAGATAATATTTAAATTAATGGCATGACTGTGTTCCAATAAAATATTATTTATAAAAAGAGGTGGCAGGCTGTATTTGGCTCTTAGGTGTAGTTTGCTGACCGTTGCTCCCAAACCTGGCCATACTCTTCTGTATTCAGTAGAGAAAGGGAAGGAGCATGGAGAAATAAGCGTGGGAGGTACCTAGGAGCCCAGCCTAGAAGTAAAACATTTTACTTCCTCTCATATTTCACTGGCTACAAATCAGTCACATGGCAACACCCAATTACCAGGGAGGCTGGAAAATGTAGTCTAGCTGTGTGTCCAGGAAGAAAAGAAAACATAATGGTGAACAAATGGCAATCTTTGCTATATTCAGCATAATAGAAAACCTGAAAATGAAATTTAAAGGTCATTCTCAAGCCAACCTACTAAGTTCTCAGACAGGGTTCAAAAAGTATATCTTTGCAGTCAGACAGGCCTGGGTTTGAATTAAAGATGGACCACTTTCTAACTATGTACTCTTGGGTAATTTGTTTAATCTGTGCCTCAGTTTCCTTACTGAGGAAAATGATAATTATGGCTGTTTCCTAATTAGGGTCATTGTGAATGTTAAATAAAATAAAAACTGTTGAGATGATTATCACTTTGTAAGTGTTCAATAAATAGTAGCTATTATCTTTTTTTTTTTGAGACAAGTCTTGCTTTGTTGTCCAGGCTACAGTGAGTGCCGTGGTGTCAGCCTAGCTCACAGCAACCTCAAACTCCTGGGTTCAAGTGATCCTCCTGCCTCAGCCTCCTGAGTAGCTGGGACTACAGGCATGTGCCACCAAGCCCAGCTAATTTTTTCTATATATATTAGTTGGCCAATTAATTTTCTTTCTATTTATGGTAGAGATGGGGTCTCGCTCTTGCTCAGGCTGGTTTCGAACTCCTGACCTTGAGCAATCCGCCTGCCTCTGCCTGCCAGAGTGCTAGGATTACAGGCATGAGCCACCGCGCCCGGCCAGTAGCTATTATCATTATTGTTTGAACAATGACTTATCCTACTTTTTGGTATAGTATAATTTAATGCTTTGCTGCTGGGCTTATATCTATGCTTTACTACTAACTACCTGTGTAATCTTGGATAAGTTATTTAGCCTCTCAGTGCTTCATTTTCTTCATTTGTAAAATTATAACAATAATAGTACCTATCTCCTAAGGTAGCTGTGATGATTAAATGATTTAATAGCTGTGATGATTAAATGATTTAATGAAATCATAGGTGACTAGGCTTATTAATAATGCTCAATAAGTCATCTCTATAATTATTAGTTTGATACACCGATCCTTAATGTTGAAGGGGAATACGAATGATAATAAAAATCAGCATTATAATAATATTCATACATTAAGTCATTCAGCAAATACTGAGCACCTTTGGGACAATTTCTGTACTAGGTTCTGAGGGCAGAAATGGTGAATAGACCTGACATTGTTCCTGTCTTCTTGGCGCTTCCAATGTGTTTGCTAACTGGTGCATTTTCTTTCTTTGAGCAGTCCCTGCAGTGAGTACTTTAAACATACTAGCTAATTTTATCATTTGCAATAACTATGTGAATTTTATTTTATTGTCTCTGTTTTATAGAAAAGGTAACTGGTTTAGAGAACTTAAGTAATTTGAGCAAGGTCACAGAGCTGGTAAATGGTAGAGATGGTATTTGAAACTATGTAGCTCAAACTCAAATGCCAGTGTTCTTAACAATCATGCTGGGCTGTCAGATCTGGCCACATAAAAAGATTTGCTTGGCAAAGTGTACACTGTTTAATGGGAATGTAGGTTGAAGGCAGAGTGAAGGCGGGGGCTGTGGTGGTGAGGGTGGCCTCTTGGCCTCTCTGGGAATTCAGTTCTATCTCTGGACCATTTATGACAGCAAATGCCGTCTCTACTTGGATGACTTCAAACATCCCCCAGGATTAGAAACATGTAATCTTATCAACCAGGTTTAGTTCCCGTCTGCAGGAGAGCTGGGCTTTTCAATTTAACCACTGGCTTAAAAAATGGGGGAAAAAAATAACACAAAGGAATCTACTGTCTCTACCCTTCTTTAAAATGATGAATGCTTTTTAAAGGCAAATCCATCATTGGTCACTTGAGGGAGGAAATGTCAAGAAAAGTTATGGTTTGTTAGCTTTTACTTCTTGACATTATATAAGAAAGTAATTGAAGTACAACAAATGCCATGTTGTTTTACCTCATCTATTTATATAGCAATCTGACAAGATGAATATATATGTTACCATGGATTTGGAAAAAAGTGACACAGGCTCTATGACTTGTTCTATTGTCTTATCAGTGTTGATCAAACGTGCCTTCCCTCGACAACATGCATGGCAGAAGAATTAGTATTCTCTTATGTAGATTCCTGGATATTAAACAGTTGAACTCATTTACCTCTTTAGCCCATTAACCTCTTATCTCAAGTTCTTAGAGCTTTAACATGGATGTGTAATAAAACATGCACAAATTCAATTCAATACAACAAATATTTATTTAGCACTCACTGTGTATAAGATAGTATGTCAAACAGGGATGCCATTAATTCACAATCTATGATAATTCAAGTGCAGCCTGGGCTAAATGTTACCACCTCACCATTTATGGGGATAAAAAGTCTGCTAAGCAAAATCAGTAAGGTATATCTTCCTATGTATTATGCTATGCTCCTGAAAACCCATAAGTAAATCAGATTTGAAATTCACAAAGACAGTTTCCTGTTTGAAGAATTTTATAATAATGTTTCTGGAGAATGTATAATCACTGACAAATAAGAATTTTCAAGTTGGATGGCTAAGAGGCAAATGACCACTTTATTGAAGGATGTGTATGACTAGTACTATGAAAAATCCCAAAGCTTGTTTCTATGACACCCATGATCTCTTTGTGGTTGGTAGTCTAGTTGTCAAGCAACTTAAATAGAAGAGGCATGTTAAATTGTTTTTTTTTTTTTTCCCCTTCTGAAAGGTGTCAGCCACGACAAAGGTATAGAGCTGCTTATTCTGTAGGGAAGATCTCTTCAGTTCTCAATATAGATTGCTGAGAAGGAAAGAGATACTAAAACTATAGTCAATAGGAAGAGGCAGGGTAAGCTTTCAGTGTGCCTTGGCCTTTTTAGGGGGCCAGTGCCTTATTCATTAGGTTACTGGGGCTTCCTTAGCATTTTTATTTTGATGAAATTATCTTAGAGAGTCAGCCGGGATCTCCAATGAGTTATCCAGGGGAATGATGTTAAGACTCCTGAGACAAGGTCTCCTGTGGAATACAGAAAGATAACATTACTTTGCATTTTGGTAACTTTATTTTTTATAGCCCCTTTGCTGAAACGTTCTTTTGCATATGTTCCTGCCTGTATATAAATGGACTGATAGATCTGACTCTGGAGAGTTTGAATTAAGGACCATCATTTATATGTCAGTACTGTGTGATAAAGAATTTGGCCTTGACTAAAGAGAGGTCTGGCTTTGCATTTGGCTTCTGGGAGGCAATCAATGTTACACCTGATAGAAGCGTCTTTGTTTAGAGTGGTATCTGGCCACACTGGATCTTAGAGTGGGGCCAACCATGCCCAATGGCCTTGGAATGTGAACTGGCCGTGCCAGAAAGGCCGACCATGTGATTTATGGTGAGAGTTTGGGTCATACGGTATCAACTTACATGGAGACTGAGTTCAACATCTTGGGCAAGCAATTGATCAACCATGCCTGTGTAATGAAGCCCAATAAAATTTTTGAGCTCCAAGGCTCAGGTGTGCTGTCCTGGTTGGCAATACTGCTTGTGTATTGACACATACCAATGCCAGGAGGGTAACATATCCTGACTCCATGGGGAAGGACAACAGAACTACATGTTTGTAACACTCTCACATTCTTCCCCAGGAATCTCTTTCTTCTTTGGATGATTTTAATCTGTATCCTTTTCCTATAATAAACCATAACCCTGAGTATAGCAGCTTTCAGTGTGTTCTATAGGTCTTTCTGGTGAATTATAAAAACTAAGGGTAGTTTTGGCAACTCCTCAAACTTATAGTTGGTGTTGAAAGTGAAGGGAGTTTGGGGGACTAGTCCCTCTAGTCTCTGCAGTTTGACTTACTGTGGTTAAGCACCATAACTGAAAGGGGTCTCTTGACATGCAGTTACAAAAAGCAAAGATATCACACCCCAAAACACCCCCAAACAAGAAAATTCCCTTGGAAATATTTGTAAAACAGTCTAAATGTGATAAGTTTAGGAAAGAAGCATTAGATAATTCTTTTCATGCAGCTATTTGAAATTGTAACAATCTTAATGATTTTTAATTATTTCAGGGGTTACAAAATTAAATACTTAAGGTCTGGAGAAGGTAATTTAAATGAGTGAATCACTAGGTGGGATCCTTGGTTAATTGAGGGACACATGCCTGGTGTAAAGGCATTCAGAGTTATAACAAAAAATTGGGAATATAAAAATGTCTATAGTAGGAGCTGGCCAGAGGCTACCCGTTTTCCTTTTCTCTATAATTTGGGCTAAAGGCTCCATTTGAAAATGGCCATTTTGAAATCAAATGTTATAAGACTATTCAGATTTTCTATTTCTACCTCTTCTTATATCAGTCGTTGTTGAGATTTGTCCATTTCAACTAAATTTATTTTATTGGCATGAAATTGTTCATAATATCCTGTTACAATCATTTCAATGTTTATGGTATCTGTAGTGATGCCTCATTTTAAAATTCTGACTTTATTTGTGCCTTCTATGTGGGGTCTCATTATAGGTTTATTAATTTTAGTAGTTTCTCCAAGAATTAACTTTTGTCTTTGTAGGTTTTCTTTGCTGATGTTTGTTTTCTATTTAGATAACTTCTATTCCTATATGTCTTTATATCTCCTTTGATTTTCTTTTTCTATCTTATTGACATACATGCTTAGCTCTTTGTCCATTTTTCTCTTTTTCTAATATAGCTATAATTTTTTCTTAAGGTATGGCTTAATCTGAAGCTCATGATTACTGATATGTAGTAGTTTTATTATTCTGTTAAAATATGTATAAATTTTATTGTAATGTTTTTGTTCTATGGATATTTTTAGAAGTGTATTAAAAAATTTTTTTTTGGTAAGTGATATCCAGCCTAATTGCATTAGAATCAGAAAATATATGCTGGTCATTTCAAGCCTTAGAAATTTTTTGAAACTTGTTTATGGACCATCAATATTTGTAAATATTCTACATGTTGTTGAAAAGAATGTGTGTGTGTGTGTGTGTGTGTTTTGCATTTGTTGAGTGCAGAGTTCTATGGTTGTCCATAAAGTCAACTTTGTAATTGTATTACTTAAATCTTTTAAATTTTTAGGGTATTTGTTTATTCTGATAAAACACTTTCAGTTGTTTGTTCTGAAGCTCCCACTGTGATTGTGTACTTGTTTCCGTTGTATTCCGTAAATTTTTGCTTTATATATTTTGAGGCTATGTTATTAGGTTATTAGAAACAAATTTCTAGTTAGTGTATCTGTGGGGTGAACTGAAAAGTTTATCATTATGATAAGGCTTTTAGCCTTAAAGTCTTTTTCTTATATTAATATAGATAGCTTTAAAAAATATAATGCTTATGTGGTATATTTTTTCTACCCTTTCGTTTTAAGTTTCTGTATCCTTATATTTTAGATATCTCTTTTGTAAACAACTTACAGTTTTAAAATATCAAGTTGACATTATAGAAAACATTATGGATGATCCTTAAACATTAAAAATAGAACTACCATATGAACCAGCAATCCCAGTACTGGGTATATGTGTAAAGGAAATGAAATCAGTATGTCAAAGAGATATTTTCACTCTAATGTTCATTGTAGTATTATTTACAATAGCTAAAATATGGAATCATCCTACACATTCACTGGCAGATGAATGTATAAAGAAAATGTGGTACATATACACAATGGAATACCACTCATCCATAAAACGAAGGAAATCCTGAGATTTGCAACATGCATAAACTTGGAGGGCATATGTTAAGTGAAATAAGCCAGGCACAGAAAGACAAATACCACATGATCTCACTTGTATATGGACTCCAACAAAGTTGAATTCATAGAAGTGTAGAATGATAGAAGCATAGAACTCATGGAAGAGTAGAATGGTGGTTACCAGGGGCTGGAGAATGGGGGAGGTTGGTGAAATGTTGGTCAAAGGACACAAAATTTCAGTTAGGAAGTGTAAATCCAAGAGACTTATTGTATAACATGGTGACCATAGTTAATAACAATGTATTGTACATTTAAAAATTGCTATAACAGATTTTGTATTCTCAATGCAAAAAATGATAAGTGTGTGAGGCAATGCATATGTTAATTAGCTTGATTTAACTACTTTACAATGAATACCTATATTAAAACATCATACCATATGCTATAAATATACACAATTTTTATTTGTCAATCGACCACTTTGGTACCAGGCTCACCGGCCGGGAAACCTCCCCCACAGCCGGCACTCACAGTCCATAAGATAGCTTGTGCTGTGGATTGACGACGAATCTGTTTTGCTCTTGTGTGATGAGGAAAGCTTTAAAGCACTGAAAGCTAGTTTTACTTTACAGGCAGCTTTACTTGTCATGTAAATCAGAATAGGTAACATATATATATATATATATATATATATGTTTTCATTACGTTATTTTTAATTGTTCACAATTTTTTTGTGATAAAGGAAAAATTAGAAAAGTCATATCATGGCTGTTGGCTACAGTCGTCGCTCGGCTGTGCGCATTCATCTGTGGCTGTCGACTAAAGTTGTCGCTGGTCCTGAAGTGTTTAAAAACATGTCTAAGCTGGGTGCAGTGGTGAATGCCTGTAGTCCCAGCTATTAAGGGGTGAGGTGGGAGGATTGCTTGAGCCCAAAAGTTAAAGGCCAGCATGGGCAGCATAGCAAGACCCCACTCTAAAACACACACACATGCATACACACAAACACAACATAGCCTGCGTTCTCTTGTTCTCTTTGTCTCTTGTGTTCTGTATTTTACAGCAGTTTAAAAATGTAGAAATCTTCTTAGCTTGCAGGCTGTACAAAACTGGCTGCAAGTTGGATTTTGTCCATGGACCATTTATTGCTGAGCCCTGAATTACACTGACCCCGATTTTCTGTGTCCTAGTATGATTTTTGGAGGTAAGTTTTACTTGCCAAATGCTTCTATAGACATAAGCTCTAATCTAGAAGCTTCATGAGAGCAGGGAACACGTTTTGTTCTTCTCTTCCTTTCCTCTTCCTCCCTTTCTCTTCTTCTTCCTTCTCCTCTCCTCCTCTTCATCCTGTCTACCTCCCCCTCTTTCTCTCCTCCTCCTCCTTCTTCCTCTTCTTTCTGCTACTACTATTATTTACCATGTCCCCTTTTCATGACTCTATATCCAATGTGTAGCATAATGACTGGCAATTGAAGTAATCAATAAATACATATTGACTAGTCAACGCTTCAGAGACATATCTTGGGCTTCCAGAGGATTGGAAGAAAAGAAAAGATTGTCTTCTCTGGTGTTTCACTGAGCTGCAATACTGTAATCACTTTCTGGTGGTTCCAGGAAAGTGGGTGGGGTGGGTGGTGGGAAGAAAACCATGCGAGCGAGGGTCAGGAAACCTAAGTTTTAGTTCTGGCTTTGTCATAACTTTGTGACTTTGGACAAATCATTCATATTTCTTGCATCTTTTTGCTTCTTCACTTATAAAAGATTTGAAAACCAATGGCTTCGCCTGTAATCCTAGCTCTCTGGGAGGCCGAGGTGGGCGGATCGTTTGAGCTCAGGAGTTCGAGACCAGCCTGAGCAAGAGCGAGACCCCATCTCTACTATAAATAGAAAGAAATTAATTGGCCAACTAATATATATAGAAAAAATTAGCCGGGCATGGTGGCACATGCCTGTAGTCCCAGCTACTTGGGAGGCTGAGGCAGCAGGATTGCTTGAGCCCAGGAGTTTGAGGTTGTTATGAGCTAGGCTGACGCCACGGCACTCACTCTAGCCTGGGCAATAAAGTGAGACTCTGTCTCAAAAAAAAAAAAAAAAAAAAAAAAAGAAAACCAATGGCTAAGGTTTTCTACAGTTCAAGACTTAATGGTGGAAAGGAAAACATTGTGAAATAGCCATAGGGATGGAGGAGAGGAGGAAATTGTCCCCATATTGTGGGGTGACTTTGGAAATTGATTTGGAGTTTTGGCAAGAAGCTTTATGAAGAAATAAATGCTAATGGCTGAAGCAGACATTTAAACACAGTTGTAATAGAAGGAGGGTTTGCCAATTCATTATGTTTAAAAGTAATTTAAAATCTTCCTTTCTATTGAAGACAGGAATATTTCTAATTCTCTTTTCAAAGGCTTGTGCTTCGCCATCTTTATGTTAAAAAAGTTAACTTTTGCTATACACATGGCAGACATCTGTAACTAGAAAAATTATCCTCTATGTAAATATTGTCCAGTAAATTAATCAAACTTCTATTGAACACTTACTAAATGTCAGATGCTTAGTTAGATGCCTCAGAGATGGAGAACAGATGGTCCTTTTCCTTGGGGAGTTTTAATCTGGAGATGTCGAATGGAAGATCATTTAGGTCCAACCAGGGAAGCTGAAATACCTCTAAGTATTTAAAATGAAGGGATTTAACACAAAAAATAAATGGTTACACAGATGATGGAATTGTTGAGAAGGCAACAGGGGGTGATGAGGTAACCCAGGAGATAGCACGGACCTGGTACTGGGATGATTTTTAGAAGCATGGGGAAAGCGATGGCCTGTTGTCAGTGAGGTGGAAATGCCAGCATCTCAGAGTAAGGCCAGAAAATCGACCAGATGATTCTGTGCTATGGAGAGGCTTTGAGGACATACTGCTTAGTAAGGAAATAAGAAACGTGCTGGTGAGGACACCAGCATCACTCACAAGTCCAGTGCTGGCTCCTTGGCAGGCCAGGGCTAAATGTCAGAAACACCACAGTGGAACTGGGCTTACCAATAGCAATAGGGAAGATAACACTTTGGGATAATAGAGGCCAGATGGTGACATTTAATCATCAGGTAGACATTTATTGTGATGAGTGGAAAATATGAAGGAGCAACCAGGAAGCCCCTCCTGCTGAGAGCTTTGAAGATGGTTATGGGAAACGGCACCTCCGGGGCAAAACAGATGAGTGGTCAACAAGAGTACTACTCAGCTGGCGCTGATTCTGGCCTGTAATCCCAGCATTTTGGGAGGCCAAGGCAGGAGGATTGCTTGAGGCTAGGAGTTTGAGACCAGCCTGAGCAACATAGCGAGACCCCACACATCTACAAAAAATAAAAAGATTAGCCAGGTGTGGTGGTGTGCTCTGTAGTTTCAGCTACTTGAAAGCCTCAAGCCTGAGGATTGCTTAAGTCTGGGAGTTTGAGGTTGCAGTGAACTATGATGCCACTGCACTCTAGCCTTTGAGATCTTGTCTCAAAAAAAAAAAAAAAATCACACAGCACATGCTTAAAAAAAAAAAGAATACTACTCAATCTGTACAATCAAAAGAAATCAAGGATGAATGACCAGAATGCTGGGAGCAATCACCCCCAAGAATAAGGCACGATCCCTTGCCCACATTTGCTAGATGCGAGCCAGTTCTCAAACCTGAAACCCAGTGAGAGGCCAGTTCTGCAACATCATGGCAAGTACAAGCAGTAATGATTCCTCCAGGCTTTCCCCAAAGGAAGAGACTTATGGCCATTTACTTCAGTAGACGTACACCGGGGAAAGGGGTGTGCCTAAATATTTCAAGGACTACTGGACACAGGAACCTAATTGACATTGACACCTAGAGGCCCAAAGTGTCATCCTGACCCCCTGTTAGCATGGGGGAAGCAGGTAATAAATGAAGTCCTGGCCACAGTCCAACTCACAATAGCCCACAAGGTCTATGGACTCATCTGGTCGGTCATCAAGTCCCAGGTTCTCAAATGTGTAATCGGGATAGACATTCTTCGCAGTTGGTTTAACCCATACATTTGGCCCTTGATCTATAGGATAGGAGTTATCATAGTGGGAAAAGGCAAGTGGAAGGCTCTGAAACTGCCTCCCACTTCCTAACCCTGGTAAAGATAGTCAATTGAAGAAAATTCCTTATCCTAAGGAGGATGGAAGAAATTAGTGCCACCTTAAGAACCCAAAAGATACAGAGGTGGTGATTCCTGCCATACCTTCATTCAATCTAGATGGATACAGAAGTCTGGCCCTTGCAAAAATCAGGGATGACGGATGATGACAGGAGACTACTGTAACCTCAACCATGCAGTAGTTCCCACTGCAACTGTTATACCAGACTTGGTAGCTTTGCTAGAGCAGATTAACAATCAAGCAGATGACCTGCTTCCTGGGAAACCCAACCTGTGACAAAAGATGTTTCTTTCATTACTAGTCAAGCATCAGACACTCACAGAAGAGCAGGTCTTTCCACAGGTAGAAAAGAAACCTTGAAGAACAAATGGAAATCAATGAATGCTGTTCTAGAAATGTCATTCTAGAAATGCTATTACTTTCCTTGCTCATTCATTTACTTTCATCCATAATGCCAATTGAATGCTGGCAGTGGCATGTTTTGTACCCAATTTGACCCAATTCCTCTTACCAAGTCAATTGCACCCAAGGTGAGTACCTGATCCAAGGACAACTCATCCATTGGCTGGCCAGTTAATAAGCGATTTGGGTGGTCTGGTGCAGAAATGTGATTAGCCAGGTCAATTACAGTCTCCATTCGGGAATTTGGGATGGGGAGACAGAAGCTGAGCTGGTTAGCTATTGTGTATAGGGGATGAAATGGGTAGTAGGGACAGTTTGGGAGTGGCCATTACAAGCTCTGAGCAAGAGGATGAAGCTTAGTTAAGAGAGTAGCAGGTGCATTGAAAGAAGCTGAGAGGGAGAGAAGCCTTGATTCTTTCTGACTTCCCTGTTCCGGTTCCTGCATAGCCTACGTGTGTTTCTGTTCTTACCTTTGGGCTCCATGAGATACCTCTGAGGACATTTCTCAGTTGAGCTAGATTGAGGGGATCTCTTTTTCTTGCAACCAAAAGACCTTGCCTAGAATTGAGGCTCGAGGGCCACCACTTTCTGTTTGATTTATCAATGTCACTTTCTATTGTTATTAGCTCTTTTCTATGTAATGTTTTTCTCTATATATTTAAGCTGTGAGGTCAGTGTTTTGTATATTTAGGAAATTGTACTATTAATAATAGCTTATATTAACTCTGTTTTTACTATGTGCCAACACTGGCTAGGTGTTTTCTGTGTACTACATTTAGCAATAAATGCTCCATTGTGGGTTATTGTTATCATCATCATTATTAATAATTACCTTACTCTACTTACCCTAAGTACACAACCAAAGGAAACGAACTCACAATACAGCTGGAGGGAGAAAAGGAAGAATTTATTCTTGGGGTGGTATTTCTTTCCTTAAGATTTTTTTTTCTTCTTAACAAAAGCGATACATGTTTATTAGCAAATTGGATTTGGAATTTGGAAAATACAGAAAAGCACAAAAAACATTTTAAAAATCATCCTTATTCTCACCACTACAGATAGCCATTGTTATTACTTTGATGAATGTCCTTCTTGTGACACACACACATTCCGTTTTTTAATTATTTCCATACACAATCTGACCACTCGAACCCTTCCCAGGCCATTCAATATGCTTTTATGACATATTTTTTAAAGAGCTGCCAATATCTTTCTATGTGGTAAGTGTCAGGGAAGAGTCATAAGCAATGGAATAAGGGACCCTGGGAGGTTGTACTCCGGGGATTGTCAAGTCCTGCCTCTGCTGAGGGTTCTAGGTATGTTTGTGCCCCCTGTATGATCTCTGGAGGGCACTATGTTTCCAAAATTCTTCTGAAAACAAGCAATTCTCGCATCTCCTTTATGTCCTCTTTCTTTTCTGCTTCCTTTAGCTTATGTTGCTTTAGAAAACTTGTTCTCTCAGACACCTTGAAGCTCCTGTTAATTGGTACCTTGGAGTTGGTTTGCATAGGGTCTGGGTTCTGGGGCCAGACACTGATGTCCTGTCCCTCCTGCACCTGCCTTGGGGTCCTCAGCTGAGTCCTCCATACCCGTTCATTTCCCTGCACGACACCAGTGGCTACCAGCAGATGGCGCTGTGAGCAAGTGCGTCTGCCTAGGTGTGATTTACGCAAGCCCTTGAAGGCTTTAAATATTTATCCACAAAATTCAATAAAGCTGTTCATCAAATCTAATGCTTGGAATTTGGGCAGCCCATGAAAATATTATAATATTTTGCCCGAGGTTCCAGAATCCTCTTCTGTATGGGGTGTTTGTGTATTCAGATTTCTGATATTTGTTTATCATCAGCAGGAAAGAATTCATGTGATATATTGGAGGTTTTGCATGAGACCAGGGCTGAGAAATCCTCCTAAAATTTTCTCCAGATATTGCACGGATTTCAGGTTCCTTACTTGACTGAGAGGTCCTTGAGGTTAGGCGCTGGATTAGATCCGTCTCTGTATCCTCTGCACCCAGCAAGTGCCTGGCAGAAAACAAGTGCTCTGTGAACAAATTAATTCAGGGAGGGAGCAGATGGAGAAGGTTATTTTTTATTTTGAAGGTGTGTGTGTGTGTGTGTGTGTGTGTGTGTGTGTGGTATAGCTCCCCTAGGAGGAGTTTGGAAATGCGTCTGGTTGTCACAATGCTTGGGTGGGCGGATGGTGAGAGGGGCTCTCCACTGTCATGTAGTGAGTGGGATTGAAGGATACTGAACATGAAGGAAACAATTCAGCACAAATAATTGTCCTGTCCAAAATGCCTTTCCCTACTCCTTGAAGAACCTCTCTATGGCCTTTTTCTGGCTGGTGTTGTTACATGAGCCACCATAACGTCTATGAACCTCAGTTTTCCTCATCTGTAAAATGGAGATATAAACATTTATCTCATTAACTCATAAAATTGCTGTGGCTCTCAAGTGACACATGTTAAACCACTGTTTGCAAATTATAAGGCATTATCTAACATAGCAGTCTGCCTCACTCCATGGGGACCCACAAGCCTGGCCTCATTGACCACGGTGCTATCAGCAGCTGAGGCCTGAGTCACACAGGTAAGATTCAAACCTGTTCCTACCTGAGTCTTCAACATCTCAGTCACTAGCTCCACTCTCCCCCCGGGTGCTCAAGCCCGAAATCAAAGCCTTCTGTGATGCCTCCTTTTCTTTCACCCCCAAAGTCCAATCCCTCAGCAGTTATATCCATTTTGCACTCACAACTGAGCTCTAATCTGGCTCTTCTCCCCATCTTCCCTACTTCTACCCTACGCTGGTTGTGGCCTTTGACCTCCTGAGTGAACTGCTGAGGCTAATAGATCTCAGAGCTCTTGTCCCCCTTGTCTTCCCCTCTTGTCTCCTCTATGACACTATGCTACACTGTGGCCAAAGTGACTTTTAAAGATGTGCATTGGATTGGGTTCCTTTTCTGCTTAAAATCTTCCATCTGCTTTCCACTTCCCTTGGAATTAGAGCCACTCCTTTCATGGGCCTTGCATGCTCTAGTCTCCCCTGACACCTTCTTGGACCTTATTGTACAACACTATCTCCTTGCTCACCACGATGCAAACTCCCAAGCTCTTTCCTGCCTCAGGGATTTTGCACTTGCTATTCCCTCTGCCCAGAATGCTCCATTCCAGGTTTTACACGTCTCTGGGTCTCAGTTCAGATGTCATCTCTATGAGAGACTTCTGCAGGCCTCCCCATGTAGACTCTATCCTACTCTCTTATTTAATTTCTTTTGCAATGCTATCACTGTCCAAAATTATCCCATTTGTTTTTCTCTTTATTAGTTTACTCTATTAGAATGCTATTGCCATGAAAGCAGGTGCTTTCTGTGAATTGTCACTGCTGTGTTTCTAGAATCTAGAACACTGTCTAGCACATCAACAGAGCTCAGTAAATGTTTGCTGATGAACAGAAGGGTGGTTCTGGCTTCTGGTTTCTCATGGGGTTGCAGTCAAGCTCTTGGCCCGGGTTGGGGCTTGACCAGGGCGGAAGATGTGCTTCCAAAGTGGCTCACCCACATGGCTGAGGACAGGGGGCCGCCATTCCTTTCTGCACGGGCCTCTCGAGAGTCTCTTTTGGCACCAAAGTGAACATCGCCCCAAACAGGCGATCTAAGAGAGAGAGCGCAAGGGGGAAGCCATGATGTTCTTTATGACCTTGTCACATTTGCCATATTTTATCTGTTGGAAGAGAGTCACTAAGTCCAGCCCACACTCAAATGGAAGAAAATTAGACACCACCTCTTGAAGGAAGGGGTGTTGCAGAATTGGTGGGCATGTTTGCTCAGGTCATTGGGCTCTAAGCTTGGTGCTCTTTGTGGAGCCATAATACTTCTCCACCAGGCTCCTAACCTTTTAAAGTGCATCACTGGTGACAAGGTGGCAAAAGGTGAAAATACGGATGATTAAACACAACCAGCCCCACCTTTTAAACCAACAGAGACTCAGCCCAGGGCTGTGGGATCAGTGACATCCTGTCTCCCTGCAGGCAGGCCTGGGAAACACACGCAGGCTGATGTCTTCCTTCTGCCTCTTTGTACTGATTCTGCTGCTTTCAACACTGGTGTTTGGTGGTAGGCGGCTCGGATACAGCTTGGCCCTCTGGCTACAACCAAGGAGCCCCAGTGGTAACAACACAGAAGATCCGAAGCCAAGGGAAACTTGTCTCCGAGAATCCTCGTTAATTGAAGTAATTAAATCAGCAGGAAGCCATCTGAACAATTATCACACTACAAGGGAAAACTCATTTTAAGGCCTTAGAATAAACATTCTAATAAATAGCTATTAGTTTATATTTGTAAATACCATCGGCCTATCAGGAAATTTGCTAATAGATTTTTAATTAAGGGGAACTGCACATTTATAGTAGAGCCGCACCGCCTTCTGTTCAATATTCCTCCCCTGGCTTGGACGTGGAGCTCTGGGCTCACTTTGAGAAATGGGCTTCATCTCTCCTGGCCAAAGTGGCTGATAGTTGTTTTTAAAAAAAATTTTTTTTTTTTTTAAATCATAGACTAGGTTATTCTATTGGGAATTGATTCCGTCATGTCTGTATGTCCCCACAGGTGGAGGACACCAAGACTGGTTACCACGAGAGAAATGAGAATGTCCTATAGAAAATCTATTTGATATATATATGTGAATTTTTCCCCCTTGAAATTTGATAATTTCTCAAGGAAGTACTAATGGCTTAATCTTTAGTTCCTTCTAATACAGCTTCTTGTTAATTCTCACCACAACCTTGGAAGGTACATAACACAGTTACAATGATCCCTGTTTCCTGGATGAAGTACTCAAGGCAGATGTGATTTAATGTCACCCTGCGAGTCAATGACAGAGTTCGGACTACCCCAGGTTTTTCAGCTATTCTTGATCTTACTTTACCTTGATATTTCCTCATCTACTTCTAATGTAAAGGGGCCTAACTATTTGGGGCTCACCTTCAAGAATTTATAGAAATTTTTCAAGGAAAAAAATGTGATTTGTACACACACAATTTTATTTACAAATTGAGGGGATTTGATCACCCTCTGAAAGTCAGTGGTAGACCCCGAAAGGTCTATTTATCTCAAGATAGGAACCCCTGCCACTTACCTAGCCATGTTATCCACTTTGCAGAGGTTTAGATTTCAGGTGAGAACTGAAGATTTAACTTTTGGGGGTCAAAGTTGGGATTGCCTAGCCCATCAGTTCCTTTCAGGTCTGCTCGTTGTCAATAATTCAGGAAAAAGGGCATCAGGTTGAAAATATCAATTAACAAGGGCTTTATCCTTTTTGTTACATTATGAGAAGATACCTACGTTGGTTTTCCCTTAAGATGTATTCTTAGAATCAGATATCCTAATGTGGTCTCTTGCCCTTTTCTCCAATTCAAGTTCCAAATTGGGGGTTTTGCTTGGATTTGGGATTTACTGACTCTATTTTATAGGCACACCCATGTTTTTCTCCCTTCTTTGAAATATCAGTGGCAGAGTAATACAATAAAGTTCCGACTTGACATAGCGAGTAGTCTGTAATATGCTAACATTTCTGTATCATGTTAGTATTGCATTAAGCTAACATGACACTAATTCAAGATGACAGGAAAAATTACTAATACAATAAGACCTTCATCTCCTTCCCTAGGGCTGCCACACGTGTCTGATTTAATTCACCTGAAACCTCCCATGGATGGGCAGGGTGAAGGTGCATTAGGGCCATTGAAAGTGGAAGTCCCTGAAAAACAAGAACAACTGGACATTGCCTGCCTTTCCTGCTCCTTTCCCCACCCCCTCATCCCAATTCCTCGAGGCAGAAGAAGTGGTCAAATAGGAGGCAGGGTTAGTTGAATGCATTAAGTTTTGGAATGACAGACCTGGGTTCAGGTCTAAGTTCTGCTAACTATTGATCTTCTGCAACTTACTAAACTTGTCTTGAGCTTCAATTTCCTATAGCAAAAAAAAATACTACATAACCTTATGGGGCAGATGTGAGGATTAAATATGGTAATGCATACATACTAAGCAAGAAATGGTGGTGTTGGTGATGATGACAACAATGATATTTTGTTGGACCCAGAAATAGAAGGTATTTCTTAGAAAACCCTTGGATCTGGAGATTTACTTAAACAAAATTTTTTTGTGGTAAAAAAATGCATATCACAAAATTTACCAAGTTAATCCTTTCTAAGTGAACAGTTCAATAGTATTAACTATACTCACATAGTTGTGCAATTGATATCTGAACTCTTGCACCTTGCAAGACTGAAACTCTATTTCCATTAAACAATAACTCCTCATATCTCCCTACCCTCAGCCCCTGGCAACCACCTCTCTACTTTCTGTTTCAATGAATTTGACTAGTCTAGATACCTCATATAAGTGAAATCATATAGTATTTATCTTTTTGTAATTAGATTATTTCCTTTAGCACAATGTCTTCAAGGTTCATTCATGTATCAGAATTTCCTTCTTTTTTAAGGCTGAATAATATTCCATTTTATGTATATACCACACTTTTGTTTATCTATTCATCTGTTGATGGACATTTGGATTGCTTCCACTTTTTGGTTGTTGTAAATAGTAAAATTATGAACATAGATTTGCAATACTCTTTCAGACTCTACTTTCAATTTTTTTTGGGTATATACTCAGAAGTGAAATTGCCAGACCACAATTTCTTGAAGAACTGCCATGTTGTTTTATCAGTATATTATTTGCAAATATTTCCCCTTAATACATAGATTTCCTTTCAGTCTGTTGTTTATATCCTTTGATGCATAGAAGTTTTTAATTTTGTTGTAGCCCAATTTGTCTATTTTTACTTTTTTGGCCTGTGTTTTTAGTGTCATATTCAGGAAATCCTTGATCAATTCAATGTCATGAAACTTTTTCTCCATGTTTTCATCTATAAGTTTTAGAGTTTTAGTTCTTATGTTTAGATCTTTGATCCATTTTGACTTGATTTTGGCATATGATGTAAGGTAAGTATCTGACTTCATTCTTTTGTATATAGATCCAGTGTTCCCAACACCATTTGTTAAAAAGACTGCCCTTTCCCTGTTGAATGATCTTAGCACCCTTGTTGAAAAACATTTCACCATATATACAGGCTTGTTTTTTCTGGACTTTATAACTTATTCTATTTATCTATATGTTTGTCTTTATGCCAATACCATGCTGTTTTGATTATTGTAGATTTGTAATACAAATTTTGTACAAATTTGTAATACAAATTTGTATTACAAATTTGTAATACAAAATTTGTAATACAAATTTTGAAGGCAGGAACTGTGAGATCTCCAATTTTGTTTTTCTTTTTTTCAAGATTGTTTTGGCTATTTGGTGTTACTTGAGATATGTATTTTAGGATGGATTTTTCTATTTCTTCAAAAAATGTCATTCAGATTTTGATAGGAATTGCATTAAATGTGTGGATTGTTTTGGGTAGCATTGACATCATAATACATCATAACAAAATGTTCATAGGTCTCCCAGCACATGAACATGGATATTTTCAATTTATTTATGTCTTTAATTTTTTCAGCAATGTTTTATAGTTTTCATTGTGTCTTTTGCCTTTTTGGTTTAGTTTATTTATAGGTATTTTATTCTTTTGATGGTATTATAAATGGAATTGTTTTCTTAATTTTCTTTTGGATTGTTCAAGGAGACTTGCTTTTTGTTATTTTTTTCTTAAAGTGTTTAGTTTTTCAAATCATATGGGCATGCGTCAAAAAATCCCCAGAGTATAACAGCGTATACAGTGAAAAATAAGACTTCCTCCATATCTGCCCACCAGCCCCAAACTACCCTTCCTAGAACCCATCATCCTTGCTAGTTTGACACTTTTCAGTGATACATAAAGAGATGAAGATGATATATATGCTGTTCTGCACCTTCATTTTTTTTCTTTGAAACTCATTATATCTTGGAGATAGTTCTTTATCAGCACACCAAGAAATATCTCATTCTTTGTAAAGGCTACCTATATATGTGTAAAAAAACCCCCCCTATTTCCATAGTTGAGAGACATTTAGATTGTTTTCAGTCTTCGCTGTAGGAAGAATTCTTCACTACACATCTTTGTGTATGTATCTTTGAGCATATGGGTGAAACTTATCTTTAGGGTACATTTTTGTATATGTTTCTAGAGTGGCAATGGCTAGGTCAAGATTACATATATGTAAATTTTTGAAAAATTGTATGGCCTTTGTACGAATTTACACACCTGTTGATAGTATATGAGGATGAAGTTTCCTCCCCACATCCCTGGGAGAATTTCAGTTTTTGCCAATCTGATAGGTGAAGATAATCACATATTTTTAATAGCTTAATTTACATTTCCATAATTATGAGTCATGTTCAGTATATTTTTTAAGTGTATATATATATATATATGGGCATGCATCAAAAAATCCCCAGAGTATAACAGCGTATACAGTGAAAATATATATATATATATTTTACCCTATGCACCACATTGCATATTTCATGCACATTTATTTATTGGGTTGATGGACTTGCAGGAATTTCTTATATTAGACAAAATTAGCCCCTGGGCATAGGTGTCATACTGTTTTCTAGTTTTTATTTCTTTTTGATGTTGTTTATGATGATTATATTATTGTGCAGACACTTTACATTTTTGTAATGTAAAGTGCAATAATGTAAAGTGTAATGTAAATGTAATATTACATTTTGTAATATGGAATTATATTAAAATTGTTTTATGGCTTTTGGATTTTGTATCATGCTCAGAATGGTTTTTTCTAATTTAAAATTAGAAAATAAATTATCCTAGTGTTTTTACATTTTTAATGTCTTAATGTTTGATCTGTTTAATGTTTCATCTATTCAACATTTATTTTGAGGTAAGCAGTGAATTAGGGATCTTGATTTTTTTCCAGATGAATAGCTAGTTGTCATAATACATTTTATTGAAAAGAGTCTACCTTTTTTCTAATGATTGAACTGCTATCTTTGTCATATAATACATTTTCATATTTAGATTCATTTCTGGATTCCCTATTCTTTTGTCTGTTTTGTGCACCTAGATCAAATTATTTTAATGACAATAGCTTTGTTCATTCTTGAACAAATATATTCTATTGATATTATTGAGATTATATAAAATCGAGATTATATAAAATGTAGAGATTGATTTAGGATGAAGTGACATCCTTACAATACTCAATCCTCCTTCCAAAAACAGGGTTGTGTTTCCATTCATTTGAGTTTTCTTTCATGTTCCTGTTTAGTGCCTTAAAGTTTTATTTTTATAGATTCTTTTATTTTATAGATACTTTTTAAAGTTTATCCCTAGGTATTTTATCTTTTTAAACTCCTATTTATAAATGAGAGTTTTTTCCATTATGTGATCTCATTGAGATATTTGTATATAAAGAAAGATATTGTTATCTGTATATAAAATTTTAATACTCACTTTCCTGAGTTCTTTTGATTTTTCTAACAGATTTTCATTGATCTTCTCAGGTTTCATAGGCATATTATCTTATTATGTACAAATAATCATTATTTTTCCTTTCCCTTTCCAATTTGAACTATCACATTTTTGCAGTTTGCTAAAGCATCTGGAACAATGTTAAATGGTGGTAGTGGTAGTGGGTATCTTATTTTATTCCAGAGTTTAATGGGAATGCTTTGATGATTCACTATTATACATGATGATGACTTTTTCTTTATATAGGTTTTTAAAGTCATATTAAAGTTGTGTCTATTTCTTATATTTTAATAATTCATTTTTTCAACCAAGACTGAATGTTGTATATCATTCAATACCTTTAACAGCATCTTTGAAGATGATTATATCATTTTTCTGAGTTGATATGTGACTATAGTGAGTCCCTAATGTTAAACTATCTTTGCATTTTAAATCTTAGTATATTATTCTTTTAGTGTGCTGCCAGATTCTAAGTGCTGATATTTTATTCAGGATTTTTGCATTACTATTCATAAGTGAGATTTGCTCTGTATTTAAAAAAAAATATGCTATCTTTGTCAGATTTTGGTGTCAAAGTTTTTTTCTGGCTTTGTAAAAAAATTGGAAATATTCTTTTAGGACTGAATAGTTTAAGTAGTATTAGTTGTCTGTTCTGTGAAGGTTTGGTAATTTTCCTTTGTGAAACTATCTGGGTCTTCTATATTTTGGGTTGCTATCTCTTTGATTACTTTCTGAATTACTTTTAAAATTAGTATTTTAGACTTTTGCCTCTTCCTGGGTCAACTTTGATTATACTACTGTCCTAGGGAAATTCAAGTTGAAGAACTATTTCATCCCTGTCTTCAACTTCACATGAAATTGGTTAATGTCCTTTGTAATGATTTTTTGAATTATCTTTTATTATTATTTCCTCATTATCACTTGATATTTTGTACATATTTTTATATATTTTCTTCTTTTGTTCTTTATTAGTTAATGGTATATCCATTTTATTAATTTGTTCTAAAGAACCAGCTCTCAATTCATTTGCTTGTCTTAACTTTTTATGTTTTTAAATCACTAGTTTTTGCTTTTATATCTACTTATCCCTTATCTTTGATTTCTTTAGACTTATTTTATTTATTATTGTGTGTTTTAAAAAATTTTGGGGGAGTTTATCTAACTTATTTTTATTCTTTCCTGTTTAGTGATATACACATTTTAAACTTTGATTTTTCCACTGAACAATTGCTTTTGCTTTACTGTGTAGGTTCTCTTGCATATTTTTCATCATTGTAGATAATCTGAAATTAGGATGTGGATTTCTTCTTTGATCCAGAAATTATTTAATATGCACTGTTTCAGGTACAGTGTATTTGTTATGCAGTGCATTCTCCTATCCAAGTACTTACCAGGCTTGACCCTGCTTAGCTTCTGAGATGGGATTGGGCTGGTTCAGGGTAGTATGGCTGTAGACTTACGTAGTGCATTCTTATTAGTTTTTTGCTTTAATACTTTTCAATTAGAGAATGCTATCTGAGGTGCTTCTAATGTTGAATATTTATTTTATTTATGGCTTTACTCACACCTGGTGATTTTTTTTCAATTGTTTTTACCTGGTATGTCTTGTGTGTCCTTTTACTTTGAATTTTCTATAGAACTTGGCTTTTGATACATATTTTATGTGAAACATATAGTTGGACTTTACATTGTTATCCAATCTTAGAGTCTCTTCCTTCCTTCCTTCCTTCCTTCCTTCCTTCCTTCCTTCCTTCCTTCCTTCCTTCCTTCCTTCCTTCCTTCCTTCCTTCCTTCCTTCTTTCCTTCCTCTTCCTCCTTCTCCTTCTCCTCCTCCTCTTCTCTTCTCTTCTCTCTCTCTCTTTCTCTCTTTCTTTCTTCTTTCTTTCTTTTTTGCAGAGATGAGGGTCTTGCTATGTTGCTGAGGCTGGTCTTGGACTTCTGGCCATAAGCAATCCTTCTGCTTTGGCCTCCCCCAAAAGCTGGGATTATAGGCACGAGGCCACCACACCTGGCAAAAATATTTTCTTTCTTTAAACAAGTGTCTTAATGTAGGAATTCCCCAGGTCCTGACACAAGGATTCTAGAGCAAACAGTTTATTTGGGAGATGCTCCAGGAGGTATCAGAAGGGAAGTGGGAAATAAGACAGGGAAGGGGAGACAGCCAATACGGGGAGCAGGAGTGATCAGATTACTGCTCAATCCCACTGGGGACCTCTGGAAGACTGTGCCACACCCACCTCTGCATTATCTACCCAAAGGATAGGACATGAGCTATTTACCCATCCACTCCCATTCTTCTTTGACTGAGAGCTGGTCCCTGAGGCATTAATGGCCTGGCAGTTTTGTCTTGCCCCTGTGTGGGCTGAGCATAACTCTATAGCCAGACAAAGCCCTATGGTACTGTCCAGGTTCTTGCGGAAAGAAGCCATTGGCCCAGATGGGAGTGGCGAGTGCTGGGGAGTTATGGACAGGGCACTGGCAGCATCTGCTATGAGAGGTGAACTTATCTTTGCAGAAGTTTCTG
>VSMD01103508.1:0-15669 GCA_008750895.1 Mirza zaza | reverse complement strand
AGATGTTTTTCCTATATGTCCACTTTCATCATTGTTTCTTAAAACTGAATAGTACTCCATGGTATACATATACCACATTTTATTAATCCACTCATGAATTGATGGGCACTTTGGTTGTTTCCACAGCTTTGCAATTGTGAATTATGCTGCTATAAACATTCAAGTGCAGGTGTCTTTTTCATAAAGTGACTTTTGATCTTTTGGGTAGATGCCCAGTAGTGGAATTGCTGGGTCAAATGGTAGATCTACTTGTATCGCTTTGAGGTATGTCCATATTGCTTTTCACAGAGGTTGAACTAGTTTGCAGTCCCACAAGCAGTGTAGGAGTGTTACTCTCTCTCTGCATCCATGCCAGCATTTATTGTTAGGGGACTTTTTGATAAAGGCCATTCTCACTGGAGTTAAGTGATATCTCATTGTGGTTTTGATTTGCATTTCCCTGATGATTAGAGATGTGGAACATTTTTTCATATGTTTGTTGGCCATTATTCTGTCTTCTTTTGAGAAGTTTCTGTTCATGTCCTTTGCCCATTTTTTGATAGGGTTGTTTGATTTTTTCTTGCTAATTTTCCTGAGTTCTGAATAGATTCTAGTTATCAGCCCTTTACCAGATGTGTAGCTTGTGAAAATTTTCTCTCATTCTGTGGGTTGTCTGTTTGTTCTCTTGACAGTTTCTTTGGCTGTGCAGAAGAAGCTTTTTAGTTTGATCAGGTCCCATTTGTTTATTTTTGTTGCTGCTGTGATTGCCTTTGGGGTCTTTTTCATAAACTCTTTGCCTAGGCCAATGTCTAAAAGAGTACTTCCAACGTTTTCCTCTAGAATTCTAATAGTTTCACTCCTAAGGTTCAAGTCTTTTACCCAGTGTGAGTTGATTTTTGTGAGAGGTGAAAGATGTGGGTCTTGTTTCAGTCTTCTACATGTGGCTATCCAGTTTTCCCAGCACCATTTATTGAATAAGGATTCTTTTCCCCAGTGTATGTTTTGGTCTGCTTCGGTGTTAAATAATAAAATGCATATAAAATGCTTCATACAGTAAAGTCAATAAATGCTAGCTAGAATTATTGGGTGTGAAGATGGCGGAAAAAAGAAGGCAAGAAAATTAGGTCCAAAGGGTGCTCAGAAAACTCAAGAGGAGTCAATGTAGGCAGGAAGCTTGGGGGAGAGGCTGGGGCTGGGGAAATGTAGCAGGCTCTGGCCCCTAGACTTGTGCCTAAATCTTTGCCAAGAGACTTCATCCCAATGAGAGGCTGATCATAAGATATGCTCACTCCCCCCAGAAGAGTCTGAGCTGTTTCTTCCTGGCCCTTATTACTCCTGCACTATCTGTATTTTATCTGCTTCCCAGCACTGCATTAGATGCTAATGTTCTGAAAAGTACTCATTAAAATCTTTCTTCAACAAGAAAGAACTGGAGTTCCATAGCACTGCACTTAAGTGCATAGCTCTTGAGCCAAACTGCCTGGACTCACATCTGAACACCACCTAACACTGGCCTAGTGCGAGCAACTTAATAACCTCTGAGTGCCCCGGTTTCTTAATCTGTGACTATAAGAGTAGTAACAACTTAATAGGGTTTTTGTGAGGACTAAATGAGTCAATAATTCTAAAGCATTTACAGCAATTGCTGGTCCAAGTACAAGTAAACCCTGGGTAAGTTTAGCCACTCTTACAGGGTCGGAGGAAACCTTGGGGAGCCAGGCCAGTGCCTCCTCAGCCTTTAGTGCCCTGAACTGAAGCAGCAGCCAAACCAATGGCCAGTCAGAGGCAGCCAGTTGCCCTGGGCAGCCCTCGCTGGAGCGGGAGGAGACAGCAATAGCAATACTTGTCAATTCCTGGTTGTTATTTCATTTAGTTCACAATTCATGGGGTAGGTATTATTCCCATTTAGAGATGAGATAACTGAGGCTCAGAGAAGTTAAGGATCTCTGCTGAGATTGGAACCCAAGACTTGATGAAGTTATTAGTATTTTATTCTGCTGGGGAAAATCAAGCAGAAGATCAGAGATCAACTGAAATATAGTTTGGGGAGCCCATGAATGGCCAGAATCCACAAATAGAACTCCCTAGAAAACCTAGGAATGTCAGGGAGTAGGAAACAATCCTGGTGTTCCTGGTGGAGTTGCGTGGAGATTGTTTTCTTTGTGTGACAGCTGCCTCTCCAGGGCCCTGCAGTGCCCCCAGCCTTTTCTGGCTAGAGGAGGGATGATCACATCTGCCTGTCTCTTTCTCTTCCAGCCTGGCTGACCTGGCAGGCTGCCAGGCTAACAGCCAGGGCATTTGGGGAGGTCTGATTTTAATAAATTTCTATTTCCTGTGGAAAACCAGTTTTTTCAGTGGCTTTGTAACTCAACCATTCTTGATCACATCAGGACTAAACCTGACAGCCAGCTTGGCAGCTTGTGTGCAACTTGCATACAATGGCAGATTGTCTGGCCTTTATTGCAATGCAAAGTGATTTAAGGAAAAGGGAGGGAAGAAAAGAAAAATAAAAAAGTTGAAAGAAAAGAAACAAATCCAAACCTCATGTTATGTAATTACATAATATAGTGAACTCCTGATTCTCTTTAAGGGAAATCCGGAAGCCATTAACCTCTCCCTCTGTCTCTCTGTCTCCTTTCTTTCTCTCTCTCACAGGTGTGTAGGCACACACACGCCCACACACTCACGCGCACACATATGCGCGTCCACGTGCACGCACACGCCCACGCACTCACGCTCACGCGCACACATACGCGCGTCCACGTGCACGCCCACGCCCACGCCCTCACGCTCACGCGCACACATACGCGCGTCCACGTGCACGCCCACGCCCACGCCCTCACGCTCACGCGCACACATACGCGCGTCCACGTGCACGCCCACGCACTCACGCTCACGCGCACACACGCGCGTCCACGTGCACGCCCACGCCCACGCACGCTCACGCGCACACATACGCGCGTCCACGTGCACGCCCACGCCCTCACGCTCACGTGCACACACGCACGCATCAGCAGTAGAACCGGCAAATAACAAATTCCAACTTGAAGTCTTCTTTCCCTGCCATTTTCTTCTTTACCAACACATCTCACATTCAAGGAGTGGAAAATCAAGCAAATCCTGAGGGAAAATAGCATGTTTAAAGGATCTTGGAGACAAGGAAGAGAAACAAGAGTGGATCTGAAAAAGTGAGTAAGAAAATGAAAAAAGCAAATGTGCAGCAGTAAGAATCAGCATATTGAAATTATTGGATTAAGGGAGTTTGTGAAGTTAGAAATTATAAAAATTGAGTGATCAGAAAGTGTTAGACTTCATTCCTGTATTCTCAGAAAAAGTGTTGTATGACGAGCCATGTTTTGGGCCTTCCTTTCTCAGTTTGATCGGATACCTCTACACCCTTCTTGGTCATGAACACACGTATCTCAGAGTGCCTAAATACCAGACACGCAATCTGAATAGACCCGTGTTCTACTCATATGGCCTTCACCTGAGCTAACTAGATAACCTAGTGTGTGTGTGAGGATGTTACTATGCCCCCATGTTATGTTTGCATTGCTCTGAAGGAAAGAAAATGTGTAGCCACCATATTAGAATTCTAGGCAGCTGGGCAGTCTGTTGAGGAGATGCTTTCTGCATGAGCAGTCCTCGTGTGTCCAATCCATCATAGCACAGGGAGATCTGTGATTCATTTACGGTAGAACTAATCGAGTTGGATGCATATCATTAAGAAGGACAAGTGCAGAGGTTTATTGGCACCCAGGGCATAGGTCAGCGAATGGTCTGAATAAATTAGGGTGTTCAGATTGAAATGATGTAGGATTCCAGTGAGGGTATGTTTTGAAGTCGCTGACTATGGATTCCAGTGTAGAGTGATAACTAAGTGGGCAAAAGACACAAGTGAATTAAACCAGAAGATTGGATACATGGCAGGGCCACCAGCTGGTTAGGTGGGAAATGGGAATGGATAAAGGCTTGGAATAGAACTTTTAATTCCACACAGCAGTTTCCTATTGAATACCATTACGCCCTTGGCATATGCTGGGTTCCCTTTTCTCCTCATTCTTGCCAACACTTGTTATCTTTAGTCTTTTTGATTATAGCTACAGATGTGAAGTGATACCTCATGGTGATTTTAATTTGCAGGAAATGTGTATTTTTAACAGTTGCCCCAAGTGATTCTTATAAATGGGTAAATTTGAAGAATACTAAATTAGAAAATACTCTTATTCAAGAAATATTCATTGAGCATCTTCCATCATGTTGAATGCTGAGAAAACAAATTAAATCCGTCTGATGAGTGTGTGTGTTCAAAAACATTGGCGGCAGAGAACTGGCATAGAAGCCTGAAAGGATGCCTCTTCGTTAGGATCAGGCGGTCATCACGCCCCACGGCAGTGCTGCTGAGTAGTCAGGACATGGGCTTCAGGCCACACTGCCTCCATTTGACTCACAGCTGTGCCACTGACTGTGTAACTAGGATGCCTTATTTAACCCAAGTGTACTTCCATTATCTTATTTGTAAAATGGAAATAGCAGTAGGTCTTTGAGGTTGCTATGAGGTTTGCATTCATACAAGCACTCAATAAACATTAGTACTATTTTATATTTTACAGCGCCTACATGCTTTTGCAAGCACTGATACATTTGATCATCACAATAACCTTGAGAGGTAGGCATTATTAATCCCATTTTACAAATCATACAATTGAAGCTAAAAGAGGCCAAGAAATCCAAACAAGCTAATCAGGGTTTAAATCTGAACCCAAGTCTCTTAACACTCGTAATTTGCTCTTTCTCTTAGGGCAAAATGAGGGAATCAGATTACAGAAGAAGCCTTGAGTATCAATTTTAATAAGTTAGACTTCATTCTGCATATATTAGGAAACATAAGCAGAGGATGGACACATCGAAGTTAGTGTTGTGGAAAGTTGAATCTTCTGGATTAGATGGAAAATGGACATCAGTGAGGGCCTTGTGAGGAAGAATCAGGTAACAATAGTATTTGGGGGTAAATAGGGCTTAAGCAGGGTGTGGTTGATAAATGAAAAAGGACACAGGGAGATAGAGACTGAAAAGAAAAGGAAATGTGCCCTAACAAACAATGACAGTTGGTATACAAAATGCTTAGAAGGTAATATAGTCCAACATTCAAAATTACAGCTGCTGTGTTCACTTCTAACTGCTAGGATGAAAAGCTGGGAGAATTATATTTCTCTCCTTCGTTCTGCATGCTTAAGTATTCTTTCTACAACTTGCAAAGGGTTTTGTATTTGCCAAATGTTGCAGTCATTATTGTTTATTGTTTCTCACATCAAGGGTCCAAGGTCTTAGCACTTATCTCTAAAAAGTGGTATTAGAATACCTTAGGGGCCGGACTGTGGGAAAAACTTTTAGCATCCTAAACATAAATATCTTCCACGTAAAAGCATTGATTGGGAAGCCTGGATGGATAAAATTAACTGCTGCAATTTTAAAGACGTCTGGTTCACACCCTGGGTAAAAAGGGGAGGACGCTTTATGGAGCCTGCTAACATCAATATTAAATGACATGCAGCAGAATTGTGCTAACCGCCTCTCTGAAATCTCATCTATTCAGTTATCTTCCACTCTTTCGTGTGGTTCAGTGTCGAAGAAGGTTCCACATTGTACAGATGGGAGTCATATGCTGCCTGCCTCCTTGTCAAGTAATGGATTTGATTTCGAAAGAGATTAAATTGATTGCTAAAGGTCACATAGCTAGTAAGTTACAGAGCCAATATTCAAACCCAATCCTCATATCTATCTTCATTGCTCTTTTAGGCTTTTGGAGAAATGTGGCATTTGAAAATAATTTTTAAATAAAGTGGTTTATGATGAAAGAACTCAAATAGCACAGAAGTGCTTAAATCAGGAAGCAAAATCACCTTCCCTTTCCCTCTCCGAGATAATCACCATTCTGGTTTGATGACATCTTACCAGGTACTGTCTAATGCGTGTAAACATGTGTACATGTAAATCTATATCATATCTTCTTTGAAAAGTAAGAAGGACCATTCTAGTCATACAATTCTGTAACCTATTTTTTTCCCCTCAACAACATAACCCAAGCAACGTGTACATAGATATCGGCCTCATTTGCTTTCGAAGCTGTTTTCCAAGGCAACAAAATCTATTTAACCAATTCCCTATTGATGGGCATTGAGGTTGTTTTGACTTATTTTATTCTTAAAAAATACTTCTGTAACTATTCTTGGCCAAATATTTTTGTAAACTAGTACTGTTATGGTGAAAACTCATAGAAATTGAGTTGCTGGAGCAAAGAGAATGTTTATCTTTTATTTTGTTGGGCATTTCCAAGTGTTAATTAGCCCTCTGAAATGACTGTCTCGATTTTTTCTCCAACAGAGTATGACACTATTGCCCCACATCCTCGCCATCATTATTAATAATCTTTTCAATTTTTCCAGTGTGATAAGTGAGATGTTCCTTCATTCATTCACTTATTCAATCAACACATAAGTACTGAGTGCCTACCATGTACCAATCACTGTTCTAGTTCCCAGAGATACTTCAGTATACAAAATAAAGTCTCTGTCCACACAAAAATTAACTTTGTTTTACAGATAAAAGAGCTATTAAAATGTAATAACAAATATATGCTGTGTATATGATAGGTCAGGTGGTAATAAGTGTTATGAAGAAAAATACGGCTGGCAACCAGTCTTCGACAAAGCAGACAAAAACATACACTGGGGAAAAAAATCCTTATTCAATAAATGGTGTTTGGAAAACTGGATAGCCACATGTAGAAGACTGAAACAAGACCCACACCTTTCACCTCTCACAAAAATCAACTCACACTGGGTAACGGACTTGAACCTTAGGTGTGAAACTATTAGAATTCTAGAGGAAAATGTTGGAAAAACTCTTCTAGACATAGACCTAGGCAAAGGATTTATGAAGAAGATCCAAAAGGCAATCACAGCAGCAACAAAAATAAACAAATGGGACCTGATCAAATTAAAGAGCTTCTGCACAGCCAAAGAAACTGTCAAGAGAGCAAACAGACAACCCACAGAATGAGAAAATTTTCGCAAGCTACACATCCGATAAAGGGCTGATAACTAGAATCTATTCAGAACTCAGGAAAATCAGCAAGAAAAAATCAAACAACCCTATCAAAAAATGGGCAAAGGACATGAACAGAAACTTCTCAAAAGAAGACAGAATAATGGCCAAGAAACATATGAAAAAATGCTCAACATCTCTAATCATCAGGGAAATGCAAATCAAAACCACAATGAGATATCACTTAACTCCAGTGAGAATGGCCTTTATCAAAAAGACCCCAAACAACAAATGCTGGTGTGGATGTGGAGAGAGAGTAACACTCCTACACTGCTGGTGGGACTGCAAACTAGTTCAACCTCTGTGGAAAGCAATATGGAGATACCTCAAAGCAATACAAGTAGATCTACCATTTGATCCAGCAATTCCACTACTGGGCATCTACCCAAAAGATCAAAAGTCACTTTATGAAAAAGACACCTGCACTCGAATGTTTATAGCAGCACAATTCACAATTGCAAAGCTGTGGAAACAACCCAAATGCCCATCAATTCATGAGTGGATTAATAAAATGTGATATATATATACCATGGAGTACTATTCAGCTTTAAGAAACACTGGTGATATAGCACCTCTCGTATTTTCCTGGATACAGCTGGAACCCATTCTAAGTGAAGTGTCTCAAGAATGGAAAAACCAGCACCACATGTACTCACCAGCAAATTGGTATTAACGGATCAACACCTCAGTGGACATATAGGAGTAACATTTATCGGGTGTCGGGAGGATGGGAGGGGGGAGGTGGGGATGGGTATATACAACCACAATGAGTAAGATATGCAACGTTTGGGGGATGGACATGCTTGAAGCTCTTACTCAAGGGGGGAGGGGGGCATGGGCAATATATGTAACCTAAACATTTGTACCCCCATAATACACTAAAATAAAATAAAAATAAAAATAAAGAAAAATATGGCTGGGTAAGGGTATGTAATGTAGCTCTGAAATGATTCCAAACACACAGTTTGCTACGTGAGTGACATATGTTTTGCTGTGGTAAGAACTTGAAGTGCACTTTCCCTCCCCTCAGGAATGTTATGTCATACCCTATCAGACCTCATATGTGATTACTGACCTCAACTGTGGACTCCAAAATACACATAAACTCAAGAGTTTGACAGACACTGAGAGCTCAGACCACAGCAGTCTACGCTGTCAGCCACCTTTCCAAGACTGCCAGCTCAGGCTGCAACAAGGCTGCATTCTGTTAGCCTCTGAGCTTTAAAGTTTCGCCAGCCAACACTGGCACCACCCTCTAGCATCAAGGGACCTTTTGTGTCCTGGTAGATGTCTGCTGTGTTGGTCAAGTCATCTCTCCTGAGAATCTCTCATATGAAGGTACAGCTCAAATTTGAGTTAGACTTTACTTTCCGCAGGGGTCTGCTTCCATCCTGAGCAACTAGATGTCAATAATTGGACTCTAACAAAATTGGAAGTCACTCACTATGTGATTAATGTACATCATCTAGCAAGTGTACTCCCTCTGAGATTCGTTCTCATATTCTCTCCCCATTAAGCAATATAGAAAGCAAAAATATATGGCAATACACCATATGATTTGTGAAATCATACTTTGATTGTGTCCTTGTTTTAACTATACAAAACAGGATGATCAGGAATGCAGAGGGGGCTGGAATTTAGTAAAGGGAGCACAGGGAAGCCTTCTCTTATTGAGCAGAAACCTGACCAAAGGAAGAGAATGGACCCAGCATATGTCTAAGGGAAGAGCCTTCCTGGCCCAGAAAAGAGCGAATGCTACTGAAGACCACTGGGCAGGAGTCTACCTGGTGTGTTTTAGAACTGACAGAAGGCCCCTATGGTTGGGGAAGAGTGAGCAGGGGTGGGAGTAATGGGAAGCCACAGGAAGCCGGGTCACATAGAAGTCCTGTGAAGTCTTTGGTTTTTAACTTCAAGTGAAATGAACACCTTTAGAATGTTTTGAGCCAAGGCAGGACATGATGTGACATGTTTTAAAGGATCCCTTCAGCTGCTAGGTGGTAAATAGAATGTAGAGGCAAAGCTATGAGATGAGTTACGAGGCCAGTGCAAAAATCTCAGAGAGGCATGGTAGTGGCTCGCACCAGAGGAGTAGCAGTGAAGGTGAGAAGTGTGGGCAAATGATTTTGAATGTAGAATTCATAAGATCTGCTCATGGTTCACGTGTAGGGTGTGAGAAAATAGGGAAGTCAAGAATGACCCCAAGAATTTTGACCTGAACAACTATAAAGATAGAATTGCCATTTACTGAGATAGAGGTGATTGCAGGAGCAACAGATCTGGAATTGAGGGAGAAATCAAGTTTAGTCTGGGTCATATTAAGTTTGGGAGGAAAGAAAAAAGACAGTCAGCCAGATGGCCCTAGAGGTTCTCTTTGGGTTGCTTGGTGATGACTCAAGTGGGACATTGACTCTCCATCCCCCCATAGGGGGTCAGGGTGCTAATTCCCCTTTTCTCAATGAAGCAGGAAAAATAAGAGGAAAGGGTATTAATGGCCATCTAGGAGAGTGGACAGGTAACTGCTAGAATAAAGAAATGTAGTAATAAGATTGCTATGTTACTCTTTTTTGCATTTGTAGTGAAATCCAACTTTGTGTGTGTGTATCTAATAACCATAACCTAGAACTGACATAGACAATATTTTGGGTTCCATTTACTTCTAATTATCTGTTTCTAGGAATAAAGCATCTTTGAGTTAAACTTTTTATAATATTACTATTCTCCTTTAATAAAAGTACAATTCACTTATTACAACATTTCAAGCTATCTCTACTTAGTTGCCTTTTCTTTACTGGGAAGATTTTATTATATTCTGCCATTAGAAGATCCTCTAGTCTAGGCTAAGGAGCACAGTAGACAGGCTGATATAACTAGGGACCAGCTTCTCCACTCACCCCACCAGCTGCAACCCTTAAAATATAAGAGAAGGAGGCTACAATGGCCTACCATATGATGTCTTGAGCCTCTCTTCAAGTGTGATTATGTTTTTTAATGAATCTAGTCATTCATACAGCCCTCAGCACTTTCTAGATGACAGGTACCAGAGAAAAATAAAATCTAGTTCCTGTCCTCATTTTGCTTATAGACCAATAAAAGAGAGAGGCTCATAAACATAATGATAATAAAATGAAAAAAATTAAATTAACATACTACAGAAACATGGAGTATGAAAACCTAACTGATTCTGGTAGAGTCTAGAAATTTTTCAGTGGGAAGTAGAAAAGCTGAGTCTTAAAGATGATAGGAGGTTTTGGGTTAAATGAGAAAAAAGTACATTTCATGCAGAGAAGATAACTTGGGCAAAGGTAAGAAACCACAGGAAGTGCATGGGGATCAAGAAGTACCACTGTATTGTGGAAGTTCAAGGCCAACAGTGGCAAACGTAAGGCCACAGCTTCCAGCAAGAATCACCAGTGATAGGACCTCATATACCAGGTCCAGGAACTCAGACTTCATCTAGGGTTTGGGAAGCCAGTGAATGATTTGGATGAGACACAGGCAGGTCAGCCCTCCCTAGTGGGACAAATGCATATGTTATTGAACTTAACATTTGTCTTAGTTCTGGCTGCTATAACAAAATACCATAGACTGGGTGGCTTAAACAACAGACTTTTATTTTCTCAGTTCTGGAGGCTGGCAAGTCCAAGATCAAAGTGTCAACAGATTAGGCGTCTCTGGTGAGGCCCTCTTCCTAATTTGTAGATGGTCACCTTCTTGCTGTCTCCTCACATGGTAGAGTGAGAGGGCTCAGGTCTCTTCCTCTTTTAGAAGGGCACTGATCCTGTCATGGGGTTCACCTCATGTCATGAGGTCACCCTCGTGACCTCATCTAAACTTGATTATCTCCCAAAGATCCCACCTCCAAATACCATCACATTGACAATCAGGGCTTCAACATATGAAGTGGGGGAACACAAATATTCAGTATATACCAACATTATTTAAAGAGAACTCACTAATTCCCTGCCCTTCCATATTAAACATGAAAAGCAGATAATGCCAAGAGAATCAAGTGAAGAATTTGGAGTCTGACTCCTTATTTGTAATACACACTTGGGTTAGTCAACATCTCTGAACCACAATTTCCTTATCTGTAAAACTGAAATAATAATCTTCACATACTTCATGGGTTTTTATGGGATCCAAATGAACAATAATGTACATAAAAGTCCTTTATAAACCCAAAAACACAATTCAAATGAAAGTTGTTATATTAATATATTTCCTTCATACATAGTGTTTGTATAATAGAAGTTTTCATAAGAGCTCATATGTCAGCACCATTTGTGTATGATTTTGTCTTCTCTTTTATACTAAGAGATCCTAGAAAGCTTTATTTCTCTTTAAATCTTTATAATGTGTTACATCTTGTTTTGTGTAGGTGTTTTATGCTTATTGGATTGCATTGATATTGGTGGTCACTTATCTTCCTTGTTGCTAAATTGTATAATGTCTATATTGGGAAAACACCTATTGAAGGATGAGTCTAAGTAGTAGTATTTAGAATAGAACTGACATGGTTTCAGGGAAAACAAGTTATATACATTTGTTTGTTTGGCTTTCTGCCTAGAATTAAGTCTCTCCCTCCTTTCAAAAAACATATGAGGCATCTTGTGCAATGAAAAATATTAAAGGACCATTAACATTAACACAAAATTAGTTCCGTTAAAATGTACAAAGGCATCCGAAGATCAGAGGAATATTAATAAGCACCTGGAATGGGTTAGTTACTACATTTAAGGCAATTAGTGCTATTTTTCTTTGTTTTATTTCTTCCTTAGCAGTAGTTTTCAGGGAAGACAGGATATGAGTTAGGAGACTGGTGTAACCATTCTTTCATTGTTTCATCTCATGTGCCAGCATCTCAGATTTGTTTTTATTCTAAGTGTTCATCAGTTTAATCTCCATATTCCTCAGCAACTATCTAGAAAGTATTTGGGAGAACTTTCCATTCCTGGCCCTGAAAGTATTATCTCTTTTGGTATTGAGCTACATTGATTCTTGAGGCAATTTTGCCTTAAAACCATGGTACATTAATTGTTACAGCACTGCAGAGTTCCCTTGGAAAAGCATATTACAGCCTCATTAAAACCACATTAGTTTATCGTGGTTTACAGTGAGAGGACTGGGAAATGAATTATTGAGTAACTTCTTATTAACACAAAAGAAGTCTGTCACACTAAATTACATACTGTAGTTTTAGGCATTAATTACAGGCTTCTGAAGCGGAATACACAAAGATGCTCTTCAATCCAACTGCCCACTACCGGAGAATGGTGACAGGCTTCCTGAATGTCAGTGTCTGCAGAAAGAAGATGTACTTCCCAGCTAGGCTCTTCACAAATTTATTTATTTATAAATTAGACTTAACTCCACAGAGTTGTTATAAGAGATAAATAATGTGTGTAGGGCCTGGTACATTTCTATAGATGGGAACCAGTGAAGCTCCAGTCTGCTTAATATTTCCAAGTATCAAGTTCCTAGTAACATAAGTGGAGAAGCCAACAGCTACAGAGCACCTGTCAGCACAGTATCTACATCTAATTTACTCTTCAAAACTACTCTCAGTAACCTGTTTTTAGAGATGAAGAAACTGAGGCTCAGAGGGGTTAAAGAATGTTCCCAAGTTAGTTGGGGACAGAGTTGAGATTCAACCTCAACTCCTATGACTCCAAAGAACATCCCTTTTCCATTTTACTGGATAGCTTTTATATTGTAATACTTCCTTTATGCATCATGCTTGCAAGGAGAGGTATACAAGATAGAGTTTTCCCTTTAGGCACAGAGAATTAAAAATGGAAGTATTTCCCAAATATGTTGCTTTTACATCTTAATAAATAGGATACCCTGCATATAGTTTAGCCATTTTCTAGACTAGAGGACCATTATATAATACTGTGTTTATTATGCTGTAGATGTAGAGTGACTGGAACTGACATGATCCCTTCCCAGTGGCTGCAGCGCAGGCTTCACGGAGAGCCTGGACTATGACAAGAGCAACGTCTTACAGAAAGTCAATGACAATGTAGAAAGACCCTGGGCCCCTGATAATTTCACAAAGCAAAGCCACTATAACAGCTCACAAATTTGCACAAAAGAGAAATGGCTGTACCAGGTGTCGGCAAACTTTTTTCTGTAAAGGATCAGCTGCTTTGCAGGCCGTATGCTTTCTGTCACAACTATTAACTCTGCTATCCTAGCGTAAAAGCAGCTAAAGACAATTCATAAAAGAACGGGTGTGGCTATGTTCCAATAAAACTTTATTTACAAAAACAGGTGATGGGCCAGATTTGGTCCCAAGGCCATAGTTTGCAGTCTCCTGATCTATATAATTGAAAGCATGTTATTTTAGGTTTGCCAAAGCATCTATGCCTATATTCTGAGTTATTTAAGAGCTAGTCTGAAACTTGTTAAACCTGTTTTTCTTGCCATCTGGTTGCTATCTTGCCATTTTTCTCTTTTCTCATGAAACTAGAGAGGAAAAATTTCAGTTGCATGACCTTTTGAGTAGAGTAATATGAGCATCCTTCTGTAAAATTATTCATTGACTGAAAGATCAAAGTAGCTCATTCTTTCACTCAAAGAAATAATAATCTTCACTGTCTTTATCAGTTTATCTTTTTATTTTGGCAGAACAAAAACATTATGTTTTTTACAGTATCAAAATCCCCTTAACAATCTTGTTAGCTTCAACCCATTTTATTATTTTTTTAAATAAATATCTTTAGGCGCACATGTGTCAGGCACTGGGCTCATTTTCTTTCTTTCACTTATTGGTCTGTAAAGTGAGAAGCTTAATTTTCATAGGTAAAATTTTACTCCTTATGGATTTTTAAAGGATTTGTACTAAAACCATTAGTCCTTTTGGAACTAGAGCATTAAGACTTCCCATCTTAGTTTCCACTTATAGAGCTTAGTTATTTGAACCTCTTTGGTTATATCCAAGTTCATTCTGGTAACCTGAGAGTCTAAGATTTCTGTATATTTATACATCTGAAGTTTTATTATAAAACAGAACTGATACATGGCTTTATGATGGAATATATGAGTTCTTTATGTGGAATCTTTCTACATTTAAAATTAAATTAACAGTGGCTATAATGGAGTAATTGCAGCAACATGGCCAGATAAATGGAAAAGTGATATAAAAAGAAAAATCTTCATGAAGCTGTAAGAGTTACAGAGGCATCCAGGATATGAAGGATCAAGATCTTAGAAGAAAATATTACTGATTTGAGCCTGACAACTGGATCAGGACTTCATCCTCTGGAGCATTTGCTGACTATTAAGGAGTGAGATGAGAGATTTAGAAGGTAGGAGAAAGACAGCTGATAATAGAAAGAGAATACATGAGAGTTTTCAGCAATCTTGTGAGACTGAAAATGTAAAAGTTGGATTCAAATGCGCTGTGACTGCCATGACTCGAGAGACCAAACCCCAAAGACAAAGGAGTTACCAAGAACTCTCATCAACGCTCTGCTCCAGCTTTGCCTCAAGGAATTTGTTGTTACTTAAACTGGCTGAAATGAGAGACTAAAAGAACAAGGAGACAATGACTGGGAATCCAAGAACAGGTTTTGACAGTTTTGTGCTGCTGAGGAGATTGAATTGAATTTTTGGATCTGCAAAGGGGGATGTACCTTGATAAACATCCTCACCTCTCAGTTCAGACTCCACTTCAGAGCTGGGGGCAAAAAAGGTAGACCGACCCATAAAAACTCTGCAACCACGCCTTATAAAGCATCTACCTCAACCTCAAGTCAGCTCAATCCTTAATTAGATTGAGACAATCTACCTCAATCGTAGCTGTCTGCTAAACAGATAAATCTTCTCTAGTGGAAGAGAAAGTCATCCAGAGGCTCACAATTTTTCTTAGACTATTTCTAGCATTCAAAACTAACAGGCATACCAAGAAATAGAACAAAGAGAAAAGCAGACAATAAAAACAGACCCATAAGCAATATGGACATTAGAGTTCTCAGACACAGACTTTAAAATCACTAATTATTATGTTCCAAGAAACTGATCACAAGATGGAGAATTTCATTTAAGAAATAAATTCCATTTAAAAAATCAAGTCCTTTGCCCACTTTTTAATAGGGTTATTTGATTTTTTCTTGCTGATTTTCGAGAGTTCTAAGTATATTCTAGTTATCAACCCCTTATCGGATGCGTAGGATGCAAAAATTTTCTCCCACTCTGTAGGTTGTCTGTTTACTCTCATGACTGTTTCTTTGGCTGTACAGAAGCTTTTTAGTTTGATCATGTCCCATTTATTTATTTTTGTTGCTGCTGTGATTGCCTTTGGGGACTTCTTCATAAACTCTTTGCCTAGCCCAATGTCTAGGAGAGTGTTTCCAACATTTTCCTCTAGAATTCTAATAGTTTCGTACCTTAGGTTTAAGTCTGTTATCCAGCGTGAGTTGATTTTTGTGAGAGGTGAAAGGTGTGGGTCCTGCTTTAGCCTTCTACAAGTGGCTATCCAGTTTTCCCAACACCATTTATTGAAAAGGGATTCTTTTCCCCAGCATATGTTTTTGTCTGCTTTGTCAAAGATTAGATGGCTATATGAGGATGGTTTTATAT
>VSMD01103506.1:0-10503 GCA_008750895.1 Mirza zaza | reverse complement strand
AGGGGTGGGATGGGATGGGATAGAATGGGATGGGATGGGATAGAATGGGATGGGATGGAGGAGTGGGATGGGATGGAGTGGGGTGGGGTGGGATCAGGATAGGATGGGATGGAGTGGGATAGGGTGGGGTGAGATAGAATGGGATGGGGTGGGATGGGGTAGGGATAGGATGGGATGGGGTGGGATGGGATGGGATGGGGTGGGATGGGATGGGATGGGGTGGGATGGGGTAGGGATGGGATGGGATAGGATGGGATGGGATGGAATGGGATGGGATGGAGGAGTGGGATGGGATGGAGGAATGGGATGGGATGGAATGGGATGGGATGGAGGAGTGGGATGGGATAGGGTGGGGTGCGGTGGGATGGGGTCGGGATAAGATGGGATGGAGTGGCATGGGGATGGGGTGGGGTGGGATGGAGTTGCTACTAGACCAGGCTGAGACCTAGGTATATCTTCCCTGCGTGTTCCATAACTTCATTCTGGAACACAGCCTCTGAAGAGTTTCCCAGTGCAGGTCGCTGGTGGGAACTCTCTCTTAGCTGTTGTCAGAAGAGGCTTTGTTCCGCTGCGACTCAGGAGTGGCAGCATCGCTGGGTCTAGACACCAGCTTGATGGCTGTTTTTGCTCATCTCTTTGGGGATGCCCGCCTGCCGCTGTCTGCTCCCACAGGCTCAGAGCTCGGTCCATGGGCGCTGGTCCACATGGCCCTGCGAGGGCTCCTCCCTCCAGCTATTCCAGGTGTGTGCGTGACGGGGGATTTCTTCTCCCGTGTCCTGCTCTGTGCCCCTAGATGGAAAACTCATGTTGTCATCAATCCCGGACGTTCTCCGGACATCTTCCGCCACCTTCGCTGTTTCTCTGTTCTCTCCCCAGAAGCGCCAGTGAGAGGCACACTGGATTCCAAGACACTTAAAACTCTTGTAGATAATATTTCCCTCCAAGTCTTTCATTTGATTACCAAGCATCTTATTTCTAGGATTGTATTTGTGTGGCGATCCACCTGCCTTGTCCTCCCAGAGTGCTAGGATTACAGGTGTGAGCCACCGTGCCCGGCTAATTTTTTCTATTTATTTGTAGTTGTCCAATTAATTTCTTTCTATTTTTAGTAGAGATGGGGTCTCGCTCTTGCTCAGGCTGATCTCGAACTCCTGGCCTCGAGCAATCCTCCCACCTCGGCCTCCCAGAGTGCTAGGATTACAGGCATGAGCCACCGAGCCTGGCCTGGCACAACCTTTAAGAGTAAAAAGGAGCACAATTAAGAGCGAGGCCACCACCACTGGTTACGTCGGGCCTGCCCGACGAGCTGGGAACCCCGGTCGGCGTATGAAGCCCCCGCGGGTCCCAGTTTCCCCCCAGGTAGGAACCCACCAGCTACAGCTGCCTGCAGCGTAGGGGCCCTCCTCTTCCTCCTCCTGGCACTCGGAGTGAACTCACAAACCCGCTGCCCCCTGGCTTCCCTCCAGGCCTCGGCGTCAGCCACCATTCTGCCCTGGGCGCTCAGGCTCACCCCGCAAATGCTTGCCGGTGGGTTTTCTTTTCTCCTTCACGCCGCCCGTTCTGGGATACCAGGTTTCCGGGCTCACTGTGGCTGCCCGCAAGAGCGCCGGCCCTCGAGTTGGTGGCAGCGTCACGGCGCTCAGAGATCCGGCAGCCCTCAGACACCGCCAACCCCAGCTCCGGCCTTCTCCGGGGATCTGGAAGGAAGGGGAGACCGGGAACCAGAGGGCGGGACCGGCGAGGGCTCCTACGGGCACGTTGCTTGGTCAGTGTGTGGATATGTGAGTTCCGAAACTTTGCAAATTTTTTTTCTGGAGAGCAAGGCTTTCAAGAAAAACAAAATGGGCCACAAGGCGAGGCCAACTGCCTCAAGGAACACGTTCAGTGTAGTCAGTCCTCCTTCTAGGCGAGAGGCAAGTGCCCGGGGTTAGACACGTCCACAGGACGTGACGAGCAGCCTACCGGGCAAGGGGCAGAAATCCACCCTTCCTCACAAGTCCTCGGTGCGGCGGGCTGAGTCCCCAGCCTCCACACGCGTGTCTGCACCCTCGACACGCCTGCCTCGGACCGACCGAGAGCACGGAAGGTCGTGCAGGGTTTATGGTAAGGGCAAACATATTTCAACGGAATGAGCCGCCCCCGCTCCACATTCTTGGGCCAGCACTCCAAAACTAAAAAAACGGAGAAAACAGGAATTCTCTGCAAGCCACGCCAAACGGGAAACGTCAAGGCCGCCGGCGGCGGACGAGGCCAGCGGCCTGACACACGCCCACACACAACCCAGAGCCCCGCCGCCCGCCATCCGCCTCCCCGTCCTGCGTACGGTTAAGCTGCGTGTGACCTTCAGAAGCCCACAGGCGCATGAACAGCGTGACAGGAGACACAGTCTGAGCCGGCAGCCCTGCAGGGAGACGGCCGAGCGAGCGCGCCGGAGAGGGAAGCGGCCGCACTGTTTAAACAGGACGCGAGGAAGGGGTGGGAGTGATGACACCCGGGAGCAGAGGAGCAGAGGCCTGAGCGGGTGCCGGGCGGGGGACGCGCTTGGGAAAGCGGACGCTGGTGCTCTTTGCTGCATGGTTGTCGGTAGCCAAAGAGTCACACGGAGACACTTCCATGACCTGAGACACAGAGGGGTGGGAAGTACAACCTAGAAACCAGCTGATTTATAAAAGATCTGGACTCGTGCATTTCTTTCTATTTTTTTATTTTTTTTGAGACAGAGTCTCACTCTGTTGCCCAGGCTAGAGTGAGTGCCGTGGCATCAGCCTCACTCACAGCAACCTCCAACTCCTGGGCTCAAGCGATCCTCCTGCCTCAGCCTCCCGAGTACCTGGGACTATAGGCGTGCCACTGCGCCTGGCTAATTTTTTTTCTATATATTTTTAGTTGTCCAGCTAATTTCTTTCTATTTTTTTAGTAGAGACAGGGGGTCTCGCTCTTGCTCAGGGTGGTCCCAAACTCCTGACCTCGAACAATCCTCCCTCCTCAGCCTCCCAGAGTGCTAGGATTGCAGGCAATGTGTTTCTATTGAAAAGGGCCAGAGCTGAAGCACTAACACCGAAGACCGAATTAGTCCTTGTGCCGGGAGATCCGAGCGAAGGTACACACAGGTGTACACCTGGAGCGTGTAGTAGAAGAGCGATAGAAATCCAAAGTGAAGGTGGAGGCGCAGGAAAGCCATCACTGGGACGGTTAAAACAAGGGGCACCGGCCGGGCGCGGTGGCTCACGCCTGTAATCCCAGCACTCTGGGAGGCCAAGGCAGGAGGATTGCTCGAGCTCAGGAGTTCGAGACCAGCCTGAGCAAGAGCGAGACCTCTTCTCTACTAAAATAGAAAGAAAATTAATTGGCCAACTAAAAATATATAGAAAAAAATTAGCCGGGCATGGTGGCGCATGCCTGTAGTCCCAGCTACTCGGGAGGCTGAGGCAGCAGGATTGCTTGAGCCCAGGAGTCTGAGGTTGCTGTGAGCTAGGCTGACGCCACGGCACTCACTCTAGCCCGGGCAACAGAGTGAGACTCTGACTCAAAAACACAAACCAACAAACAAACAAAAAAAAACAATGGCACAGTGGTGGCGTGTGGACAGCTGTCTAGGACTTCCCGGGGTCCCTCCCCAGCGTGCGGAGGGGTCAGTGCAAGAGCGCCGGGACTCTGGGAAGGGGGTTGCGAAGTCGCAGACTGCAGCGGAGTGGTCAGAGGAGGACGGAGGCACTGACGGAGAGACCGGCCGTGACACCGTGTGGGAGCGCGCACGCGGCAAGCCTGAGGCCGCCGGCCCTGGGGGCTGGCCTCCCAGGGTGGCCCCTGCCTGGCGCCTGGGAACTCCGGTGTGGGGAGGATCCCACCGTCCCCGGAACAAGTAAGAGTACCTAACGAGGATCATCCCAGGGATGGTTAGAAACAAAGAAAGAAACACAACAAGCCACTCTATGCTTTTTTTTATTTTCTAAAGATGCGGTCTCTTTCTGTCACCCAGGCTGGAGTGCAGGGGCGTCGTCATAGCTCGCCGCAACCTCAAAGTCCTGGGCTCCAGGGATCCTCCTGCCCGTTCTGAAGCTCCAAGGGGCCCCGGCACTGCCCTGCCCGACGTGTGACCGTGGAGCGGACGTGGGGATGGGCTGGTGGTCTCTGGGTCCGCGTGACTGTGCCTATCCAGGCTGGGAGGCTTCTAGACGTGGATTCAGACACAGAATAATGCCTCAGGGGGAGGAATGGCTGGTCAGTCCTCTCCCTGGGACTTATTTAGGACTGTTTTTTGCTGATAACAAGAATTGTCCCCGAGTTCGTGCACGCGGGGACTTCCCTTGCTCCCCCACCCCCACCGTGGGTCTTGGAAGCAGGCCGTGTGGCTGCAGCTCGGCCCTCTGCAGGGGTGAGCCACAGCTGGGGGCCTGCAGGGGACAGAGGGGCACGGAAGGACTGTCCCCTCCACCTGGCCTCGGCCACCAAGTCAGACATGGGACTGCCAGTCGGGGCCTTCAGTTCAGCACACCCCCAAAGGCCTCCTCCCCTGCTCCGGTCCAGACGCGGCCCTGGACACCCCAGAGGCAGAGCATGGGTACAGGTGCGTGTGGGTGGCAGGTGCACACCTGGCCAGGAGGCCATCTCGTGGGTGCAGGTGTGTGTGTGCGGCAGGTGCACACCTGGCCAGGAGGCCAGCGCGTGGGTGTGGGTGTGTGTGTGCGGCAGGTGCACACCTGGCCAGGAGGCCATCGAGTGGGTGCGGGTGTGTGTGGGTGGCAGGTGCACACCTGGCCAAGAGGCCCTCGGAGCTGTGCCCCGGCTCCGCGTTTGCTGAGAGAAGGGGGCTCAGGGCAAGGGGGCCGGCGCCGGTTCTTTGGAAGGAAAGAACCACACCGCAGGGCGCATCTGGAATCTGACGCTCACACGCCAGACAGCCCAGCACCCCTGTCCCCGTCTCAGCTGGGACGTGGCCCTGAGCTGTCGGGCAGGCACTGGCACGCAGAGCCCCACTCCCAGCTGCCGGGCCGGCCGCGGTGGGGGGGACCACAGACCTGCGGCCAGACCTTCCAGCTGGGCCGGGCCGCCCGCTGCCCCGGCAGCAGCCGCCTGGGAACGGCATCTCCATGGGGAACTGAAAACCAGCCCGACCCGCTGGAGCAGGGGGGACTCCGCCTGGGGACGGGGTCAGGACCACATTCGCGTGTGCCTTCTGTTCAGCGGCCGTTCCCCAAACGCCCGCCTTCCCGGGGTACAGCTACGCCCTTGAGGGCCTGACCCCATCTCCTGCCCCCACCTGCCTGTCCCCAGGGCTCCCGAGAGCCCGGCCAACAGCAGACGGCGGTTTGGCCCTGTCACCCGACACTCGGGGGCTGCAGGCTCAGGACTCACTTCCATCTGCGCCCGCCCCTCATTGCGTGATGGAGGAGTCCCGTCTCACCTGGCGCTCAGGGCCACGCCGGACGCGGCGCCAATGGCTTTGGAGCGTGGGGACTCCTCCCCGGATCCGTTGCGCCCGGTGTGGGCGGGGCAGTTCTCAGAGCAGGTGTCGAGCTCCAGGACAGCGGGTGACCTTCCTGCTGCCGCCCCCACCTGGCACTGGGACTCATCCATTCTGATCCCTATTATCTGTGGTCCACCCCACTGCCTGGCTGGAAGAGCAGGTGCCCCTCCCCCACCCACCCCCCACTGCATGGGCAGCCACACGCGAACACGGCTCAGTGGCCCCTGCGTGTCGAGGGCAGGAAAGTCCCCCTGCCTTCCATGGGGAGGGGAGGCCCCCAGGCCATGGCAGAAACTGAGCACCCGGGTCCAGCCTGCTATTGACCAGCCATGTGTCCCCCCGGCTGTGTCACCTCTCTGGCTCTCAGAGACCTGAGTTGCAAAGCTGGGGGCCGAGGCCCTCCCTCCAGGGCGAGCGAGCATTGAACTACAGGTCCCCTGAGGTCCCGGGCTCTAAGATTCAGGATGAGGAGGACTTACATAACCACCCGGGCCATTTCCTCATTCGCAGCGGAGGGCCGTGGGTGGGGGGGGAGCCTGGCGCTCTTCCACTTCTAGGAGTCAGAACCGCGCCGCAGGGGGTGCCGGGGACGTGGGCGCTGGGAGGACAGCCCCTGGACGCGAGGTTCCCTCGGTGGCTCCTGGCCCTGATGCCCATGTGCTTTCTGATAATTTGCTGCTTTCTCCTAACGACGGGCTTTTTCTAATTCCCTTATTTGGGGTTTTACTTCATTGTGAGTTCTCAGAACAACATTCATTCCTGTTTTTTCCAAGAAATAGTTCGGACACCAAAGCCAAATACATAATCGTTTTTGACCTCGTGACTGTTTGAGAGTTTTGGAGAGAAACTTGTCTGGTCTCATAAAACCATGAAGCCGGCCGGGTCCAAGGTGGCTCACGCCTGTAATCCTGGCACTCTGAGACCCGAGGTGGGCGGATCGCTCAAGGTCAGGAGTTCGAAACCAGCCTGAGCAAGAGGGAGGCCCCATCTCTACTATAAATAGAAAGAAATTAATTGGCCAACTAAAAATATATGGAAAAAATAAGCTGGGCATGGTGGCCCATGCCTGTAGTCCCAGCTATTTGGGAGGCTGAGGCAGGAGGATCGGTTGAGCCCAGGAGTTGGAGGTTTCTGTGAGCTAGGCTGATGCCACAGCACTCTAGCCGGGACAACAGAGTGAGACTCTGTCTCAAAACAAAACAAAAATAAAAACCATGAAGCTGTTTTGAAGATAACGTTCACTGACTACCTCCTGTGGCTCGTGCCGGAGCCGCCTTCCCTGCTTTTAATGGTGGCCTTTGAAATTATCTTTGAAGTGGAAAGTTTCATGGCCATTTGATTTCATCTGATCCTCCTGACCATTCTGAGGTAGGGCTGTGGTACCCATTTGACAGAAGAGCCAACTGAGGCTGAAGGAGCGTAAGTGACGGGTCCCAACTCTGACATCAGCACCGTCGTGGGACTCTGACTCTCGCTCTGGTGTGTTCTCTCCCTGAAGCCCTCCCCGGGGCCGGGCGAGACCTAGCACATGCATCGATAGGGCAAGGGACTACCATGTTTCCCCGAAAAGAAGACCTCTCCATAAAATAAGCCCTAGCAGGATGTCTAAGCATTTGTGCAATAGAAGCCCTACCCCGAAAATGAGACCTAGTGATGGGCGTGGCTGCGTAGTGCATCTGCACGACCCATGCATGTCGTCTCGGAGCGGGAAAGAAGACGAGCAGCCCTTTTCCTCTGCCCCATCGTGACAGCTGCTGTCCCAGAGGTGACCGGAAAGGTGCGGGCAGCCCCACCGACAAGGTCGGCTCCCCCTGTCGGGTCCCGGCCATCCTGTGCGTGCTGCACGCTGAGGCTTTGAGGGGAAAACAACACATCCCCTGAAAATAAGCCCTGGGGTGTCTTCTTGAGGAAAAGTAAATATAAGACCCTGTCTGGTTTCCGGGGAAACGCCGCAGGAGCAGGGCAGGTGACGGTTCTGTACCAGCAGGAGCATCGTGAGGGCTGGGGGAGCGGGACCCAGCTCGCACCAGAGCCCGTTCTGCATGTTTCCTTCCGGTTCCTCCTCCGAGACGCCACGGTGGTGGCACGCCATCCCCACAGCGGGAGTATTGACACCACGTCATGGGCACACGCCCGGCGACCAGGGCTTCCCCCAGCAGAGCCGGTTGTTGGAGTCCGCCAGCACACCTCCTGCGGAAGGAGCCCCGAGCAAGCCCTGGGCTATGTTTCCCATCCGTCCTGGGATTAGATGGGCTCCAGGAAGACCCTTCTAGCTTCTGAGCCAACGTGCTTTATCGCGCAGCAAACGGGGGTCAGAGGAAGAGGGGTCAGCCCGGAAGCCCAGGATGCTCCCGGTGCCTGAACAACTGCTCCCCATCTTCCCTGAACCCCGTGGGCCCCGCCTGCCCTGGGCGCTGCGGGCTGCTCTGTGTCTGCGGGGGGCTGCTGGACAGCCCGCTGCAACAGCGCCGCACCCCCTCTCACAGCTCAGCAGGACTCAGCCTGCACAGCGCTTTCCTGGCTACGTCTGTATTTTGTGTTTATGATTTTATAAGGGACGCCCCGTCTCCCAGAAAGTCTGGGGAGATGCACGCAAGGAGCTTCCACGTCCAGAATCCTGTCCTTCCTCCTGGCGCCCCGACAGGGTGCAGCACCTACCACTGCAGAGAAGGATCCTGAATGGGAAGCCTGGGGCGGCGGGCAGGGGGCCTTCTCCAGGAGGCCTCGTGGTGGGGGTTGGGGGGGAACGTTTGGCCCCTGGCCCCGCTGACCCTGCTCCAGGATCGGCCAGTCTCGAAGACGCAGAGGAGCAGACCCGACGCGCTACACCAGCGCAGGAAGCCGGAACGACTCTGACAAGTCTATGCGGCACAGCCGAGAACACGCCTGCCGGTGTCACCTGCACAGCCCCTCCCCCGGCAGACCTGCAGGAGGCCAAGTCGCAAACAGGCAGCTCCCTGGCGGGACGGCAGAGGCTGCACGGGGTGGAGGCTCCCCAGACTCGGCGAGGACGTCCGGGCCTCCATCCTGCGAAGGACGGTCCCCTGCAGCCAGGGGGGCCTATAACGCCGGGGCGGGGCTGACACCCGCTGCCCAGGTGCTGTGCGGAGGGACCGTTGACAGCGGCCCCTGGGACTCTCCCTTCCGCAGGTGTCCACAGCCACCCGGGTCCCTGCCTCGCCACAGAGCTTGCACCACGCCGTGCCCTGTGGGCGTAGGGGCCGCTTCCGACCCTGGCATGCGCGTCTCTCTCTCTGATCCAGTCACCAGGCAGACGTTCACCTGCCGGCACGGCTGCCCAGGTGCAAATCCCGGCTCCGCCCCTGGCCACCGGTGGACGTGGGTGTGTCGCAGACTGCAGCCACCTCTGCGTGCCCGACGGCAGGGCTTGCTCGCCGGGCCTGGCAGTTTGCACGAGACGTCAGCACAGAGCACAGAGCAGCCACGCACAGACGGCAGGAAGAGCACCAAGGGCAAGGTTATTTTTCCCTTCCCTTCCCTTCCAAGGTTTCGAGGAATTCCTCAGCGGATCGGAAGCTCTGGAGCTCCAGATTCTCGGAGGAACGTGTGCGTGCAGGAGGTTGTTCCTCGTCTCCTCATGCACCCGGAGGAAATGCGTTGCATTGTGCCCACAAAAGCTGATGCTGTTGGCCGAGCGCGGTGGCTCACGCCTGTCATCCCAGCACTCTGGGAGGCCGAGGCAGGCGGATCGCTCGAGGTCAGGAGTTCGAGCAAGAGCCTGAGCAAGAGCGAGATCCCTCGTCTCTACCAAAAATAGAAAGAAACTAAGTGGCGAACTAAAAATATATAGAAAAACTAAGCCAGACGTGGTGGCGCGTGCCTGTAGTCCCAGCTGCTTGGGAGGCTGAGGCAGGAGGATCGCTTGAGCCCAGGAGTCTGAAGCTGCTATGAGCTAGACGGACGCCACGGCACTATAGCCCGTACAACAGAGTGAGACTCTGACTCAAAAAAAAATTATGGTCAAGATGGTAAGTTTTAGGCTATACATATTGTACTGCAAAAATTAAAAAAAAAAAAAAATACCGAGGTGGGGGAGCCACGAGGTGATGCTTGTGGAATCTTGGTGGTAGAGCACAAGGAGCCCTTGTTCTACTCACTGCAGTCTGGGTGCATCTGAAATTCTCCACCGTGAAACTTTTTCTTTAAAACTTAGGAATACAACAGCAGCCCCGACACCCAGGGCCGGCGAGGCCCTGTGCGGAAACCACAGCGGCGTGGACACATACTCGTGAGAGCCTGCCGGGTAAAATCTGGCTAGCCGATTATGTCTGTGCTACGATTTCCGTTATACCCAGAGATGCACATTAGTGGGGAAAAGTCTGGAAGGAAATATGCCCAAATCACAGCACCTGTGGTGTTTGGATGGCTAATGGGTCGGTTTTTATTGGTTTTGTTTGTTTGGGTTTTTTTTTTTTCTGAGTTTTTCCTGGTAGACTTCCTTTGTACAGTTTGTAGAAATCCATTCCGTGCACCCCAAGGCAGCACCAGGGAGGGGGATGGCAGGACGCCAGCTGTGCAGGGAGCCCCAGGGAGGGACAGTGGCGCCCCGGAGAGTTCCTGCGAGAGGCAGCCTGGGGACCCCTGGGACAGCCCCAAGCCCAGAGCCAGGGGTCGTGCGCCAGGCCCCAGCGGTCCTGCCCTTGGGGTGGAAGGTCGGACTCCCGGCCCAGAGGAACCGGATCTGGGGGAGACGGTGAACGGAGGACCGGGGTCACTGCCCGCTCAGCCAGCTCCTCTGCGGCGCACAGACCCTCGGGGCCCTGTCCTGCTCCCCTGGGGGTCCGCTCACTCGCTGCCCGCTTGCCCTGGGGGTGGGGTGCCGGGGAGCGGGAGCGAGGCCGCCAGCTGCAGCCGCCCGAAGGCGCTTCCTGCCCCGGCCTCCCTCCGTGCCCCGCGGGCCTGCGGTTCCCGGCCCCAATCTGGGCTCGGGGTTGCTCAACCCACGGGGCTCTTCCTGTTCCCCTTTTCCCAGGCGCCCCGCCGCCCGCGGGGAAGCGCGGCCCCTGCAGGCGCAC
>VSMD01103502.1:0-38974 GCA_008750895.1 Mirza zaza | reverse complement strand
GAGTCTCACTTTGTTGCCCAGGCTAGAGTGAGTGCCGTGGCATCAGCCTAGCTCACAGCAACCTCAAACTCCTGGGCTCAAGCAATCCTGCTGCCTCAGCCTCCCAAGTAGCTGGGACTACAGGCATGTGCCACCATGCCTGGCTAATTTTTTCTATATATATTAGTTGGCCAATTAATATCTTTCTATTTATAGTAGAGATGGGGTCTTGCTCTTGCTCAGGCTGGTCTCGAACTCCTGCGCTCAAACGATCCGCCCACCTCGGCCTCCCAGAGAGCTAGGATTACAGGCTTGAGCCACCGCGCCCGGCCAACGAATATAGTTCTTAAGAAACAGGCAGGGCACAATGGCTCGTGCCAGAAATCCCAGCACTTTGGGAGGCCAAGGCAGGAGGATTGCTTGAGGTCAGGAGTTCAAGAACAGCCTGAACAACATAGCAAGACCCCACTCCCAACCCCTACAAATATATATATATACATATATATATATATATATATATATATTAGCCAGGTGCCATGGCATGCACCTGTAATCCCAGCTTCTCAGGAGGCTGAGGCAAGGGATCCCTTGAACCCAGGAGTTTGAGGTTGCAATGAACCACTGCATTCTAGCCTGGGCAACAGAGCCAGACACTGTCCCAAAGTGACAGGGCTAGGCCAAATGACAGGAAAGAAACAGACTATTGGAGCTTAATTTGGAGAGGGATGGTATCCAAGGTTAGGGAGTGTTTGATCTGGAAAAGGAGGCACGAACAAGGGAGCCCGAACTATGGAGCAGATGTTCCAGGCCACAGAATGAGTTGAGCAGCAGTGGGGGTTAGCAGTGGTGAGTCAGGATCATGGGTGAGGGATGGACTCAGCAGTGGAATGAAAAGGAGAGGGAGTTGGCGTTCTGCTCCTAAACTCTTAAGTTCCTGTGCCAAGCAGAACTAAAGTTTTTTGCTAACCAGAAAAAGTGAAGTGACTCACCAAGGGCACTGTAGGGCTACTGGTGCTACATTATGCTAATTAACAAATTCCATTTTGGAAATCCTTTAATTCCATTTTATGGAAACTAATACCCCAAATTAAATATATTACTCTGTGTAAAGAAGAAATGAAGAGCACTCTCTACAGGTTGAACCAGACAGATTTTACCCTTGAAATACTGACCCAAATGTGGGTTAAGCTGCCCTTCCCTTGGTCTGCAAGTTACAGGTGAAGGAACAGAAGCAAGACCATGCAAATCTGCAAGTGCAGGTGAAACTTATACCTATGATTTTTTTTAAGAGACAGGATCTCGCTCTGTCACTCAAAGTTAGAAATACCCATTTTTAAAAAGAAAGAAATGGACTCCTATGATCCTACCAGGCTCTTTTGTATAAAAAAACACTTAAAATTTCTAGATGAATTTTCCTTGCTACTGTGTTTGCATATTTCTTTGAATAGTGGCTAGCAAAGGAACAAGTTTTATTCATTACAAGAGTTTTTAAACTTCCAACTTCAAAAGAAATTGTCCAGAAACCAGAGTTTGGAAACCCACTGAATTAGCATGTAAGCCAAATATCAAAATGCTTAAGTGTAAAAAGGTAAGTCAAGATTTTATTGTCATTTCACAAGATACTTAGTTACCTCTTTTTTGTTATATTAACAGATAAGATTTCATTAAATTTTATGATCATAGCCTAAGAATAAATTCGCAGTACCCATTTTGAAGTTATTTTTCATAGTCTCTTTTTGTCTTGCAGATTTTTTGTTTAAGTTCTTGGTTATTGGAAATGCAGGAACTGGCAAATCTTGCTTACTTCATCAGTTTATTGAAAAAAAATGTAAGTGACATCAGTCATTCTTTCGTGCATGTCTTCCGAGAGTGCTCTCTTGCTCAGATTCCTTAACAGCTAAACTCTGATTTTTTTTTTTCCAGAGGAAAAAAGCCATCATTTAAAAGTACTTTAAGAGATTGTATTATTAAACTTTTAGTAATGTGACTGAATTTTTATTGTGAGCATTTCTATTCAGCAATGGTTCAGCGTGTGGTTACTCACGCTGTAAGTTTTCCTGATGCTAAAATATAATATGATGATGGGCAAAATAGCAGCGAGATTCTTTGACGGGGATCCTGTTTCCTGACGGAGTGGCTAGAGATGCCCTAGGCGTACCCTGTGCATAAAACACTAGTATTTGGTCCTTCCTCGCTGTGGCCAGTAGTCAAGGGAGGTCCTGTCATCAGTACTGCTTTGCAGGCCAGGAAACGGGTTCAGAGAGGTTGGGGTGTGCTCTTGGGCAGCCACCTGTGAATGTAGGCTCTTGACCACACAGCTGTCTTTTGCCATCTGCTCTCACTGCTTTGGTAAGGGAAGTTAAACTTTTTATTCCAAACTCTGCGAGACTTTGGAAGATTGTAAAAGACTGTAGGTTTGAAAGGCCCTTAAAATAAATAGTGCTTTTATAATAATGGAAAGAATTGTGGAGAAAGACCTGTTTATTTAGTGCAGTCTGATGAAGGTTCAAAAATAGAAGTACTTTAATGAAGTGCATCTTAAAACAAGTATACACGAGCTACCGTGAGTAGGGGGGTGAAAAGGAGAGAGAGCCAGTATGAGATGTCTTGGCGGAGAGCTTTGAAGAATAATAAAATTCTAAGAACTTAACTCTGCTACTTCCATTTTCACCAATCTAGAGCTTGTTGGAGCCTCTGTTTAGTGACGTGGACCCAGCGTGGATTAGTCACAGAACCGGTCCTTACTGAATTTAACAAGTGTTCATTCACTGGGTGTCCAGGTTTCTTTGCAAGTTGCCAAGAGTTTGCATTTATACAGCCTTAGAAAAGAATATCTCAGAAGATATTGGGCTGGGTACCAAGTTTATGTAATTGTTCTCTCCCCCAAGGAGAGCTTCTCTGCAGGGTCCTCCCTAACTCCTCACACAGAGAGATTACAAGAAGGTCTGATGTTATTTCTCTCATGGCCGTGTTGTAATCGGGGTGCTCCTGGCCTTTATTTATGGCCTTTTGAAGGCTTTTGCCCGGTGTCTTGCCTGGTAGCTTACTCCTAGTGGGATTCCCAGGCTAGCTCTGTACTGTCTGGGCATGAGACAGACTGGCATAGTCAGTGCAACCAACCATCCCACCATTCTCCAGGAAACAACAGATCCAGTTGCCAAGTGGCTTCCCTGATTTCTGGAACAATTAGATTTTGTTCTACAGTTAAAAAAATATAAATTAAGTCAATGGACTATAATGCCCTGATATTTGATTTTAGTTTATCCTTTCATCATCATCAGAAAGTTTCTTTTACAGGCAGTGTATTCCAGTTGGGTTTAGCAAAATTACTTACTTTGCCTGTCTCCTGCCCATTCAGTTAGTATTGAGTTCTCCAACAAATTCTTTCCAAATTATTGCCATGTAACACTAAAATTAATGAAAATGCCAACATCTGTAATATGCGTAGAGTTCTGGTTTTTAGGTTTGTTTAAGGGATTTTTTTGGTTCAGCTTTTTCCTCCTTTTTCCTTAATCTTTGGTGTTTTATCACATTTCTTTGTGGGCTACCGTGCTTTTCCTTCTTTTTACTTTTATTTTTTTAGAATATCCATTCAAATACAGTAGTTGAAACTGTCACCACCTCATTACCAGCTGAGTTCCAGATCCGTCCCTGGGCATAACACCCTTCTGAATAGTATGCTGCTATTTAGCCAGTCACCATCAGTGAGCACCTTAATAGTGCCCAGCTGGATATGGTTCTGATATGGCCTGGCCACCTCTAAGCCTAAGCTTTCAAATGTATGATTTGTTTAGCAATTTTGAGAAAAAGCTTTATTATCTCTTTGAGAGTAGGGACTGTATGTATTATATTTAAAATAGTGAATGCTTTTTATCAGTGACCTGTCTGAGAAATGAATGGCTAATGCAATTTCCATTTTCCATTGCTTTAGTGTTACTTGTTTCAATCTATAAGCCTATTACGTTAATGTTCTAAATTAAATATCTTGTTCTTGTTTTTCTTTTTTAGTCAAAGATGACTCAAATCATACAATAGGAGTGGAATTTGGTTCAAAGATAATAAATGTTGGTGGTAAATATGTAAAGTTACAAATATGGGATACAGCAGGACAAGAACGATTCAGGTAGCTTTTTCTCTAACTTAAAAAATATTTGAATATCAGATTTGAAATAATTATATTTTCTCAATATACAAGGTTAAGACCCTCTCCTAACCCCCCACCTTTCTTGTACTGATTTCAGAAACATCACCTCTGGAAACTGATTGATAAGAGAGCTAAAATTCAGTTTAGCTCCATGCACCATTGATTTACTAAAGAACACAGTAGAATCTCAGAGTGCATCGTAGTTTAGAACATCATTCTCAGGAGGATATGGCACTGTGTGTTCTACAGTATGCTTTTAGATTAAAATCAAGGCAAACTAATGGCGCAGACAATTTTTTTCTGTATTTCACTTTTAAAGAAGATTTTTTAAAAACCTCTTGTGAGGTTTTGTTTTGTTTTATATTAACTAGAGCATGTTCTGGTGGTCAATACACATTCTACAAAATATTCTTTCCTCCACCCTTTTATTACAATACAATCACAATTGATGCTCAGAATGATGACTTCAGATCACTGCAAATGAGATTATATGTTTAGTATTTTAGTTGTTTTTTGCACAGATGCACAAAGTCGGAACAGATTTCCATCATTTCAAAATTCAGTGACATAAAAGTCAGCCCACTATAAACATTTCGCTTAATTTAAGTTGGGTATATATTATATATTAAATGCTCAATAATGGCTTCTAAAATATTTTAACAGTCTTTAATCACAGTGATTCTTCTGGAAGCACTGATCAAACATGGTGAATTCAATCAGACATTTATGTCTTTCCCTATCTAAACCCCACTGAAATGACTGTGAAACAACTGAAATAGCATTTATTCAAAAAGGCCAAAATGGCAAGAGTACACAATTATGATTGACAGGTTTCAAAAAAAACCATTAAAAATAGGAAGTGGATGGTGCAGTGACTAATTTACAGCATAGGGAGTTCCATCTGAAGTACTTGGATGGAGGAAGCCATTTCTTCCTGCTGAGTCCCAGGAAAAGTCAGGATTTGGAAGCATCAGGTTCTGGGGTGTAAAATGGGGGGTAAAAAGCGTGCTTATGCACCCGCAGAATAAAAAGGTTTAGTCGCTAAGTTGAAATAGGGTCTAGACTCAAGGTCATAAGACACAGCATAGGGTAGGGGCAGGGCGAGGTCTGAAAAGACAAAAGTTAAGTGAAAGTCTCTGAACCCTAACCCTCTTCTCCCACCTCTCCCCTAGTTGCTGGTAGCTAGGTATATCCATCCTAGGCAGGAGACAGGATTCTTATCTGTAGAAAAATGAATAGCCCAAAAGGAAAGGCTTGAAGATATTGACATTCTGGTTTCCCGGGAAAGCAGTCTCCATCCAATCGTCTGACAGTGAAGTCTTCCAAGCCCACCAGCTCCACCCAGACATAAAGAGCTGCTTTTAGACTCTTTCATTCCTTGCTCTTAATATAATTGATCAGGAAGAAGTTTGAAGAAAAGTTTCTATAATAAAGGGAAAGCCCAAAGTAAAAAAAAGCTAGAATTTTCAGAAAACAGGAAGAAATACACTAAAAAAACTACAGTATTCTCCGAAATAAGACCAGAGATTGCATTCAAGTACATAATGAGAACAAAATGATATTTTAAAAGTTCAACCAGAATAATATTTTAAGCAGGGTAGTGATCTCCCAGAAAGTAAAACAAGAAACTCGAGGTGACAAATGAAGGAGAAAACACAAAGAATCTCACAGAATTAATCCAGGAGGTGTAATGCCTGCATATTAGGACTTCCAGAAGAGAGAAGAGCAGACGAAACAGGGAGGAAAACTATTCCCTGAAGGAATGAGATTCCAGATTGATCGGCAAATACAAATGAATGGGGAAAAAAGTCCAGACCAGGGCATGTCATGTGAAATTTCAGAACGCCAGGGATGAAGTAAAGATCCAAAAAGGTTCCAAGAGGGAAAAGCAGTCCCATATAGAGTACTGGAAATTGGGATTGCGTTGGCAATTCCATTCAGCCAGCAGTGTTGGAAGCTAAGACAAATTGACACATTGCCTTCAAAATTCAGTGCAAAAAATTTTTTTCAACCTAAAATTCTAATCTTAGCTAAACTGTAAGTGTGAGAATAAAATCTGAATAGCTTCAAATATGCAAGAATGGGGAGGAAACAAAGGTTGTCTTTCTTAGAAACGTACTTTCTTAGAAAGTTCGGAAGGATGTACTTCACCGGTATGAGCGCAGATAGAGGACGGTGAGGCCAGCAGGGGGACCCAGCCCAGGAGAACAGCACAGGCCTCAGACAGTTGACGACGGCAGTCAGGGTGTGGCAGTGCTGCCTCCCTGGGAGATGAGAAGGGACAGGAAGGAAGGCTGTCTGTAAGTGGGCTAACACTCCTAGCGAAGCAGAGAAGCAATAAGCTCTAATATTAATAAGTAGTTTCCTAAGCATTCTGTGGAAATAAGGACGCAAATACCAGAAGAAAGAAAACTGTAAGGGAGTACAGGTTTTTGTGGGTTTTGTTCATTTGTTTTTTCTATGCCCAAAATAGTGTCTAGCACGTTACGGGCTCAGTATGTTTTCTTTAAATGACTTAGTCAATTGAAGAGAGAAAAAAAATCACACACTGGAAGGAGAGTGCTCACCTCAGGGGAGAGGCCTCCTGGGAGGAAGGAAGCAGGAGGTGGCCGTGTCTCATTTCAAGACTTTCAGTAATGTTTCACTTTAAAACTATATACATGTGTTACATTGTTTGAAATTACTTTTGCAAAAAATTTTAACACCTCAAGGAAGTATTCTTAAATTCTTAACTTTATATACCTGAATAACTTACATAAGAATCCTTATGTCAAAAGACAGTGCTGTGAGGACATTGGTACTTTAAGACAGGAGTTTGCCAACCTCCTCATTTGCTGGCAAATTAATAAACTTCTCCTTTCTCTCCTCAAAAAAAAAGAAAAAAGGTAGTGTTGTAAAATAAATTCTAGAATAAATTTTTAAGAAGTAGATGTAATATAGTTTATCTGGTTGCCTGCGGAGCTGAAAGAGAAGAGCTGCCTCTTTCTGTGTGGCGGAAGCACGTCCTTCCTCCTCTGCCCTCACAGGCTGCCGAGGTCACTCCTCCTCACCGCCCAGGGCCAGGCTGCCAGTTCTGAAAACGTGTGCCCCTGCGGCAGCAGTCGAGAGGTAGAAAGGGGAAGCTTCGAATGGCACGCCTACCTTGGAGTTTAAGGGTAGTGCTCTTGTCCAAGTAGCAGAGAAAGAATGAGTAGTTTTGTTCATTTCCTGCAAGTCCACAGTTTTCTTTATTCCCCAAGGGCAGGCACCGTTCCTCTCTGTGGTGTCTTCTTTTCCTGACACCAAGTGCGAGGGGTTTTCTTCCCACCAGCCCTTTTGATTCTCTGACACCAGCTGGATGTCCAGACACTAAACTCAGTTCTGATACCACCAGAGTTAACAAAGACCCTGCAGGTTAAGGACTCCGTCCTGCAAGACTGTCCCCCTGCTACAGATGCCAGTCACAAATGGGGAGCCCAAGATGCCTGCACTTCTGCCCTGCCATCTACAAATTGGGCAGCACCCCACACACATTCGCCCCCTTCAGGTTTGAGAATTCACCATAATGCTCCACAGACCTCAGGGAAACGCTTACACTATCCAGTTTGTTACGTAGGAATCACTGGAGGAACAACCATGGAGGAGATGCCCAGGGCAAGGTGTGGCGGGAAGTACGCAGAGCTTCTGTGCCCTCTCCAGGCGCTGCCTTGTAGGACCTACATGTGTTCACCAACCCAGGGGCTCTCTGAACCACCCCTTTTTGGGTTTTTGTGGAGGCTTCATTACGCAGGCCTGGTTGGTCAGCTCAGTCTCCAGCTCCTCTTTCCTCCCCAGAGGTCTGGGCTGGGGCTGGGAGTTCTAACACTCTGATCACAGGTTGGTTCCCTGGACACCATCCACCCCCAGTCAACTCATCAGCTCCAAAAAACATTCTTGTCTCTGAGAAAATCACAGAGGTTCTAGGAGCTCTGTGCCCAGAACCTGAGACAAAGACCCCAAATAGGTTTCTTTTTTTATGATTATTATGCTGCAGTTATTTTTTATTTTGCCAACATCGTTGGGGTGTTTAGGGATTACCTAGTAGTGCCCTGGGCCCTGTACCAGCCCCAGGATAGCACTGGTGAGCGAGACGCTGAGCCCCGCCTGCTGGAGGGGCCAACAGCTAAAACCAACGTGTTACCAAGTGGGTGGGACAAGTGCGGCAGAGGGGACCACACAGGAGTTGGAGGGTGGGATCCTGCTTGGATAACCCCACTGAGGACGTGGTGTTTAGTGGGACCTAGAGGACAAGGAAAACCAGACTTGTGACGGAGCCAAGACAAGGGTGGAGGGGCTGGGAGCAGGGAAGAATGGGACCGGGGGTCTGGCACAGCGATCACAGGGCTGGCTTTGAGGACTTGAGCTGCCCTGGAGAAGGACTGGGGCCTGCGTGGCAGCGGGGTGGCTGCTAGGCGACTGCAGCATCCGGGCAGAGGCCTGGCAGTGGTCAGATGCGGATGGGCAGGTGGAGGGGGAGAGGCGTGCCTGGAACAGGGCGTGTGGAGTGTGAGAGACAGGACCTGGCTGTCGGGTGGAGATGGACAAAAAGGAGTCGAGGATAAACGTGGGGGTGATTTGCTTTGGAACCTGGGTGGGGAGCGATGCCCCTTCCTAGGCCAGCATGGGCCTGGAGGGAGGGACCCAAAGGAATTCTGTCTGGTAATTGTTAAGTTTGATGTGTTTAGCAGGCAGTCTCATGGCTGTATGGGGGCATTAATGGGGCCTTAGCGAAGTGGTCTGAGCTGGAGATAAAATTGAGTCGAATGTTGCTAGGAAAGAGAGCCCAGGACCCACCATGGCGGAGCTGCAGTCCCCGCAGGGCAGGTTGGAGACGGTCCAGCGCCGGGGCCGGGCTGGCCGGCGACAGGAGCGAGACCAGGAGACGGTGGGGTGCAGAGGCAGGGGTGGATGAGGACAGAAGTGCCCGCTAGTTTTGGGTGCACGGAGCTGGGGGACCTTGGCAGGCTGCTTCGAGGAGTGTCAGAGACAGGCACCAGGTCGGGGGTGAAGCAGAGAAGGCGGGCGAAGACAAGTCTGAGAACTCCGGGTATGGAGAAGAGCAAACGGAGGGATAGGAACTGAAAGGACCGCCAGCGTGTTTTAGGATGGGAGGTGCCAGGGCCAACTCTATTTTGCAAATAGAAAAAACATACAGCAAAGAGGGAAAGACTGGTAATGCAGGGGAGAAAGCATGTCACTGAAAGAGACCAGTCCTGCAGATGTGAGCAGGGCGAGGTGCGCGAGGCGCGGGGCGCGGTCTCCTGTCTGGTGACGGGCGCAGTGACTGTGGATCCTGGCTGGGACATGAGGCTGTTCCCATTCAAGGCCATCCCTTTTCCCTAGAAGAGGTGGAGGGGGAATTTGGGGAGCCGCCTAGGCTTGGCGACGGTCCCTTCTGCCTGCAGATGCCTCGCCCTCCTTAGGAGTGTCGGGACATCCACTCACAGAGCTGCTTCGGCTCTGCGAGAACATCCTGCTGTCCCAGGCCAAGCCCCCTCCTCCCTGTGGTTTCTGTGACTTGGTTTCAGACAGCATAACTCCTTACACGTTATTTTAAAACAATGTCTGGCCCTGTGTTGTGGTTCACAAAGCAAACGTGGGTGTTTTTTGTGGGCAGATGGTAGTCAGTAGTAAGGGTCTCAGTTGGTTGAAAGTAAAGCCAGTGTCACTCTTCCAGGTCTGTGACAAGAAGTTATTACAGAGGCGCAGCCGGGGCTCTCCTTGTCTACGACATCACCAGGTAATGCCAGCTCCCCAGGGTGGAGGAGGCCGCTCGGTGCCATGTCCCGAAGGCCGGCCTTGGCAAGGTGCCCTCTGCGCTGTGTGTGCTTTGTGTGTCCAGGGGCGGGCAGTATGGCTGTCACCCAGGAAGCCCCCTACCCCTTTCACCTGGGGTCTTAGAGGTCTTGGAACCAGCCCCCACCACTACTTTACCACGCAGAGAAACGTGTTTATAAGGTTTTAGGTAGATAAAGCAATACTTCATGTTTCATTACACTGCTTAACATGATGCGTGGACACTTTCCTTAAGGTTCACAAAGCTTTCTGTGTGTGGCGAGGAGTCCTTAGAAATGAATTTCTGGGCTGAGATCGCCTGGATTCCAGTCCTGGTCCCGTTACTAGCTTGGTGGGCTCCCCAGGCAAGGTACTTCACACGCCTGGACCTTGGTTCCCTGGTTTGTAGAGGAAGGTGGTGATAATCATTCATCCTCATGAGGTTATTGAAAGTTTAAATTAACGTGAAGCACTCATATTGTAGCTGTTAGCTACATGTGGCAATTTAAACGAAATAAAATAAAAAATTTAGTTCCTCAGGTACACTGGCCACATTTCAAGTGCTTGTAGCCACAAGTGGCTGGTGCCTACTGTATTGGACAGTGCAGGTTACAGAATGTTCCTGCCCTGAAGACATTCCATCAGATATCACTGATCTCAGTGTTTGCTTGTGCGGATCTAGAAATGTGTCATCTAAACAGTATCATGAGGGGTTCCTTCTGGGTGGGAACCAGTTCCAGGAGGGGACATCACCTGGCTGCCTCCCTGTCCCAGGCTGTGTCCCCAGAGCTGTGTGCTCTGCAAGAAGGCAGGCAGCTCGCTGCCCAACCCTCGCTGTGCTTGCCCGGTGAAAGGCTCAGCTTGCTAAAGTGTGAAGTCATCAATCAGGGTATCAAAGTATCATGGTCGGAAATTTGTCCTTAGACACATGAGCTGAAAACAGTAGGTCTAGGAGTTGGTCCTGGAGTCGGACAGACCTGGTCAAGTCCTGGCTTTACCGCTGGCTGCTGTATGACTTGCGGCAATTTAATCTCTCTGGGCCTCAGGTTTCTCACGGAAAAAGGGTAATAGCAGTTTGTCACAGAGTCCTTATAAAGTGTCAGTGTGATAAATTTCTACAAAACAAAGTGCCAGCATGCTGCATGGTTGACTCGGTGTGACAGCCATCAGCTCCTCACCTTGCTCACCAGTCAGCGTCTGCACTGTGCCCGGCACATGCAGTGAGCTTAACAGATATTTGTAAAATGAAGGAAGGAAATTCTGTTTCCTTTTACTTGAACAAATAAAAAACAACAAACTGTCTATCTGGCTTATTGTCTCATTTTTTGGAAATAAAACAAACCCTGTGTGGGTGTGTTATGTACTTGGTGCATTCAGGTTATATGAATTACCGTAAAGGTGTTGTTGCCATTACCCCAAAATGTTGAAGAGCAGTGTGAGTAGTGAGAATGACTGGAAAGAGTTGCTAGTTTTATAAAATACATGTATTATTTTCACAATCTTATATTACGCAGCCGAGAAACCTACAATGCGCTTACTAATTGGTTAACAGATGCCAGAATGCTAGCGAGTCAGAACATTGTGATCATCCTCTGTGGAAACAAGAAGGACCTGGATGCAGATCGTGAAGTTACATTCTTAGAAGCCTCCAGATTTGCTCAAGAAAATGGCAAGTGACCTTTTCTCTCTTACTGTTTTTCAAATGGCAGATTTGGGGGGTAATAACATTTCTTTGAGTTTAAAACATCTGTTGGAGTTTCAAGGTTATATTTAGGAAATGTAGAATTTGAGATTGTTTTTACTGTAAATTTAGACTTATTTAGTGTATTTTCAGTATATTGCATTCTGCCTACAAAAGTTACTCTGATGATAAAAGCAAATCTATTTACATTCTGTAATGACTTTTTAGTATTGGATCTTTGAGTATTAGAGATCTTGGGTTAAAGCGAAATTTATTTATTTATTTATATATATATGGATGGGGGGAGAGACACACAGGGTCTCACTGTGTTGCCCAGGCTGGAGTGCCATGGCCTCAGCCTAGCTCACTGCAACCTCAAACTCCTGAGCTCAAGCAGTTCTCCTGCTTCAGCCTCTTAGAGAGCTGGGACTATCGCTGGGCACCACTACATTGGCTAATTTTTTCTTTATTCTCGTACAGATGAAGTTTTACCATATTGTCCAGGCTGGTCTCAAACTCCCAGCCTCAAGTGATGCTTCCGCCTCCGACTCCCAAAGTGCTAGGATTACAGGCGTGCCTAAAGTGAAATTTATCACAATAATTTTTAAAGGCCCTAATGAGAAGATGTCATCATTTTTTAATGTATTTGGAGGGAAAGTTGGTGAAATATTAGTCTAAATAGAAAGGGAAGTATTAATAGGGGAAATAATTTACTTGTTGGCTTCATTTTACTTAAACTAAATTTAAGTCATCTGGTTATAAGTGTCTATGAAACTTCTCTGGATTTCCATATAGAAAACATGAAAATGCCACATAAAATTACTGGTTGCTTATGGGTAACAGAATAATAAAAATTCAGGCATTTTACATAACTTTAATTTTTAGAACCCATCAAGAACTAGCATATCCTAATATCGGTGTTTGATGGGAATCTAGGACTACCACATTACATTTTTGTAAACTGACTAGTTTCTTCCTAAGAAAATAAACATGAGAGAAACACGTAAGCCAGAATCGTGACAGTTTTCAAAAATCCGTTTAGAAATACAGAAGCTCAGAATGTTAAAACCACAAAAGGCATTTTCATGTGACCTAAATGTCCACATCTTTACAAGTAAGGACACAAGAAGCTGAAGAGGTCATGGTTTGCCTGGAGAGCAAGCGGAACAGGCCTTTCTGTGAGGACTGGCAGCCACTCTGCTGGGTAAAAAGAGTGTTAATTCATATAAGGCCTCTCCACGGGCTGAATGAACAATTGCAATATAGTCCCCTGAAAAGTATGAAGACTTGTACATTGTAATGTGGTGACATACAGATTATGTGAAGAAGAAAATTGCTTCTTTTTTTTTTTTTGAGACAGAGTCTCACTCTGTTGCCCGGGCTACAGTGCCATGGCAGCAGCCTAGCTCACAGCAACCTCAAACTCCTGAGCTCAAGCAATCCTTCTGCCTCAGCCTCCTGAGTAGCTGGGACTACAGGCATGTGCCACCATGCCCAGCTAATTTTTTCCATATATTTTTAGTTTTCCAGCTAATTTCTTTCTGTTTTTAGTAGAGATGGGGTCTAGCTCTTCTCAGGCTGGTCTCTAACTCCTGACCTTGAGCAATCCTCCTGTCTCTGCCTCCCAGAGTGCTAGGATTACATGCATGAGCCACCACGCCCTGCCAGGAAATTGCTTCTTTACCTGAAATGGATGGCAGGGCCGTATGGCCAGCCTTCTTCTCTCCTGCTGGGCAGTCATTCTGGCTATGGAAGCATTATCGCTTGTTCCACCAGTTCAGTAGATTAAGTGCTAATACAGGATAGCAGCTGCTTCTCAGAAAAAGTTAGAATGCTTCTAACATTTTAAAAAACAGAATTGACACGTCGATTTTATATTTACAGAATTATATAGTTTTAAGTCATATTTTGTCTGCTGTTCTAAGAATGCTAAATGGGCTTTCATAGTAAGTGAAAATTGTGATTCATCTTCTAAATATGGTGTTGTATTTTGTTTGATGCCAATTTCAGAGCTGATGTTTTTGGAGACAAGTGCACTAACAGGGGAGAATGTGGAAGAGGCTTTTGTACAGTGTGCAAGAAAAATACTTAACAAAATTGAATCAGGTAAAAAGCCTTCCCATTAATAAACTTTTCAGCTGCATGTTTTACTCTCTAGCTCAGTAATATCACCTATTAATATTTTCAGGAGCAATTTGGTCAAAGAATATTCTCTCTGTGCCTGCCAGCCTCAAACTGCCACTTACGGGTTTGCAGGTCGCGTCCCATGGCTGAGGTGAAGGCCACCCTCTCCTCAGGATGGTTTCCACAGCAATGGAAGGGACCAGCAAACCAGCTGACTGTGGAGGGGCAGTGAGGGTTTCAGCCAGTGTTTGCTTCTGGAACCACAGTCTCTTTGGGGCCCTTCCCTTAAAGGAGGAAGAATAGGCCTTTGTCCACTCTCTGTCAACAACATGCCGATTCTGTTGGACCAGCGGTCACATGTCAGGGGACGATGAGTGCATCATGTGATGTTGGCGGTTGCAGATTGGGCATCTTGGAGCTATGTAGTCGGGAGTAATTTTACTTCTGAAGCTAACTGAGCACACCTCGATTGTGACATGCCTTGTTTTTATCTTTATTGCTTCAGTAAAAATAACTTCAAATAACTCTAATGTGGGCAACTGGTGAAATACTCTGTAGTCGACCCTTACTAGAGTCGATTTTTATTTAAGTATTACCGAACATAAGTGGGTAGTCACTTTTTAATTCATTCAAATATCTGAGCGCCTATTCTTTGCCAGGTGCTGGGATACAAAAATGAATCACAGTTCTTGCCCTCAAGAAACTGTCTTTCATGGGAGACAATCAAAAGATGATTATAATATCGTGAGGCTGATACAGCGATTGAGAGACGCGCAGGCCCCTGGCGTAACAGAGAAGGGGAGCCTACACTACCCAGAGGGTGGAGGTAGTGGCAGGGAGGGCTTCCAGGAGGAGGTGACGGCGGAGCTCAAACTTTCAAAGTATAAGGAAGAGTAAGCCAGCCAAGGGTGTGAGGAGGAGGGAGTGGCGGGAGGGAAGGTTGAAGAAAGGCAGGAGCCAGCCTGTGGTCCTCATCAAGGATCTAGAACTTTCTCCTGTAGGTTACTGGTTCTCAGTGCTGGCTGGGTGCTGGAATCACCTGGGATGCGTGGAAAACTGCAATCCCAGGCCCCACCTCTAGGGACGCTAAATTCACTGGGCTGAAGTGTGGTTTAGGCATCAGCGTTTTTACATGCCCTCATGTGATTCTAATTTTCAGCCAAGACTCAGAATCACTTCGGTGGCGGGGGTTAGGTCAGCTGGTGAATAATGTGATCAGGTTGTGACTTGACATCCGTCCTGTAGTAGGTGGTCATGTTGAGGACAGGTTGAAGGGAGGACAGGGCTGGAGGCCAGGATATCAGTTAAAGCATTTTTGAGTAATCCAAGTAAAAAATGATTGATAAAAGCTCAACAGGGATGTAGAAGCAGAGATGAAGAGATATAGACCAGGGGTCCCCAAACTTTTTAAACAGGAGGCCAGTTCACTGTCCCTCAGACTGTTGGAGGGCCGGACTACAGTTTAAAAAAAACTATGAACAAATTTCTATGTACACTGCATATATCTTATTTTGAAGTAAAAAACCAAATGGGCAAAAAACACCTGCATGTGGCCCACGGGCCATAGTTTGAGGATGCCTGATCTAGACGAATCTAAGACATCTTTAGGCAATAGCATAAACATGCCTAATAGCAGGCATGTGCTGAATAGTAGGACAGGGCAACTGGTTTTTAGGAGGGGAAAGTTGAGGAGGGGGAGGAGGAGTCAAGGGTGACTCCTAGTTGTCACACTTGGACGCTAGGCGGAGGGACCAGGTGGAGCCCGAGGAGAAGCAGGGAGACTAAGGGAGTAAGATAGTTCTGTTATGGATTTGCTTCTGCAGTAACACTGGAACAGACACGTGGCATTGTCTAGTGGGCTTGGGGGAGAGTTCCCACTGGCAGCATGGATTAGGGAGCCATCAATATATAGAAGTAGCTGAAACTGTGGCAAGAACGTGACCATCCAGAGGGCAGCCTGGGTGCAGAGACCAGTGATCAAGAGCAGAACCCTGGAGACGAAGGACCAGCAGAGGAGGAGGAACCTGCAACAGAGATTAAAAAAGGAAATGGTCAGAAATGTGTGAAGAGAACCAGGGGAATGTAGGTGTCATTTAAGCCAAAATTATAAGCAGGTCAAAGGAGTGTTCGTTGCTAAATGTCAGAGGAAGGTCTCTAAGCTAAGAACTGAGCTAAAAAATACACACTGGGGTAGGCGATAGGCAGGCAGTGTCATCTTCATCAAGAACAGTTTCAGCAGGATTCTGAATGTGGAAGATGGCTAGCTGCCAGCTAGGGGACAAGCGGGAGGTGGAGAAGAAGCTGGCAGTGTAGGGGAGAAGGGGTTAATTTAAAGTAAGAGGCTTGGATGTTGGAAGAAATTCTAGCATGTGCAAATGCTGAGAGGGAAGGAGAGGTGGATGATGAAGGAGAGAAGGATGGGAGAGGAAAGGACAGGGAAAAGGAGGGTGCTGGGGGAGAGTTGGGTTTCCACAGGAGTGGGACACTTCATCCTTCTGTAATTTATGATCAGAAAACAACAAATTTACCAAGCTTGGTGCAAAAAGTGTGAGACTCTGTAAGATAAATATTTATTGTTACAATTGGCTTGATGTTGAGTATTATGAAGCTCAACGTGAGGTTTTATTTAAATATCTTGCTACTTTAGTATTGTATCCATGAATGCAGCAGATATAACTTGCCTCTTATAAAACTTTCAAAATGCCTTTCTTCTGAGATCACCAAAATTGTAATTATATCTAGGTGAAAAAAGTATAAGGGTATAAATTTGGATTCCCCAGCAGTACTTCTTTATTTTAATTTTTTAAATGGGTAATACATTCACATGGTTCAAAAATCATTGTTTTTTCCCCCCTTCTACACAAAATTTAGCACATGGTAGACTGCTGCATCTTGCTTTTTTCCACTTGTTGCAACCTACCAATCATTCCAAATCAGTATATAGAGTTTCTATATACATATATAATACCTAATGTGTGTGTATACATATACACGTGATATGTGCATGTATAATACATAACACAGGTTGAGCATCCCTAATCTGAAAATCCAAAATCCGAAATACTCCAAAATCTGAAACCTTTGAGTGCGGACATGATGTTCACAGGAAATGCTCATCGAAGCATTTTGGACTTCAGATTTTTAGATTAGCAATGCTGAACCTGTACGTATAATGCAGATATTCCAAAATCCAAAAAAATCTGAAACACTCTGGTCCCAAGCATTTCAGATAAATACTCATCCTATATTACTATAACTTACGTTACCAGTCTACTTTGGACATTTGTGTTGTTGCCAGTATTTTGCTGTTACGAACAGTGCTGCAGTAAATGGCCTTTTGTATATATCATTTCACATGTGTCTAAAGCCATGTCCACAGGGTGCATTACCATACTTGGGTTTTTGGCCAGTCCAATAAGTGAAAAGTGGTATCTCTGTAGTTTAATTTTAAATTCGTTTATTTTTGTATACATATTGTATTCACATCATTCCAACTTCAAGAAGCACAAAAGAATATGCAGTGAAAAGTCCCCCTCCATGAGTACCCACTCTGGCCCTCACCATCCAGAACTCCTTCCTACAGTCAGCCCTTGTTATCAGTTCTTTGTGTATCCTTCTAGAGATATTTTATGCCTGTGCAAGCAATCGTGTATATATATTTTTTCCCTCTTTATTCAAAGTGGTGGTATATACATGATGTTCTATACTTTGCTTTTTTTCACTTATTTTGGGGATCACAGAAACATAAAAACTTTTTAAAAAGAAGATTTGCTTGGTCCTCAGGTGAGCTGGACCCAGAAAGAATGGGCTCAGGTATTCAGTATGGAGATGCTGCCTTGAGACAGCTGAGGTCACCGCGGCGTGCACAAGCCCCAAATGCTCAGGAGTGTGGTTGTTAGAAGCTGCAGGAGAGCGCTCAGGTGGGTATGGACATGTCACTGCCCTAAGTCCCTGGCATGTTTAACCGCAGAGGCTCATCGCTGCTTTTCACAGCTGCAATATGGAAAGGAGATAAGTTAAAGTTAGATGTTCTGACTGGTAGGATTTATACTCTGTAGGAAATTCTTATGTTCTGGCTTAGAAAGAAAAGAAGAGCAAGTAGCTCCTGTCAAGAGTGGTTGAGATACTCTTCTCCCTTGTGTTATTAAGAAGACTTTCGCGGATTAATTGAGTTCTAAATGAATGTGCCTTTTGCTAAAATAGAAGGCTCATTTGTAAAATTGGCAAATGCATCCGTTTAACTTTTTAAAGCTTTCTCCTTTTTCCCATTTATCACAGTGGACTTTTTATTTATAGTCGTCATCATCTAATAGGTACAAGGCAAGTATTAACACAAGATGAAGTATCACTACTTCTCTTTTAGGCTTTAAGTTATCTTTATTTTTACATTTATAATTATGTGGATTTCTAAATCGCTCTTACTATTTTTCAGGTGTTCATCAGTGGTGTCTGAGACACAGTTCTTGGAGCTTGAAGCATCTGAAGTTTTTTATCACCATCTTTTTCTACTTTATACAAAAGTAGATCTTTGTGGGGGAAAAAGAATTTGGGGTGTTCTGCAGGCTAGTGGAAATGGCACAGCAAATCATATAATAAATCTAATCCAATGGACAACACCACTAGATGTATACATGTATGTAAAAATTTTCTGTTCCATATTTTCCCTTTCACCTCTAGTTTAAAACATGGTATGTACTGTATATATGGGGTCTAGCCCAATGTCTCTACAGCATGGTATCTGATGTATGATATGATAAAATGTTGCACTAAATGCAGTTTAATATTTTATTTTTTTTAATCATATGAACTAAAATTTGTTAATTGTAAGGTGTGCTTTTCTCATCATGTTGGTTATGTTGTACAATTGGTTATATTTATGACCTGATATTCAAAGAGTCTGGCATTGATAGCCAGTGCGTTTCTTATTTAATTCAGTTTACCACATTCTATACGGTGTTTACGTGATCCTCACTTGAAATTCTAGACTAGTAGTCATTCACTAACATATAAAATAAAATGAAAGATGGAATTTTCCATGAACTTTACACTGTCAAGCTCTCTGTTGATTTTAACGCATCATCATCCAGGCCAGTGCAGGAAGTCTATCTGGAGGACCTGTTTTGTTTTAGGCTGTGGGATCAGCACTAAGGATTCCAGCCTTTAACCAAACCTACGAGGCAACTAATTCCACTCTCAGCGATTGATAAAATGTGACAGACCATGTAAGCTGGCCCCTCATCTGTTTCCAATTTGCTGATCTATCTGGTCTCCCTGCTGGAAATCACACTGTCTGTTCTATGCTTTTTCTGGAATTCTGTATAATGGCATCACTGCCTATTTTTCAAATCTTTCATTTAATGTTCATTTTAAGGAAACCCATTAAATCTAGTTACTCTTAAAAGGATACCACTCATTAAGAAATTTCTTTATAGCTTTTGCTGGATACTTAAATGCCTTACTACAGTTAGCAAGTTGACCTGTTTTTAATTCACATAAGGTATATTGGGTATATTGAAGTATAATATATATTGTATTATAAAGACTTGTTCTTATATTTTAAAATATCAGTGCAAAAAATATATAATGGAACCTTTCTTTAAAGTTGAAATACAGCAGTATTATTTAAGTCTGAAAGGTTAAAAAGCTTTCTTCACCTTATATATGTTCTTCCACTGTGACTTTTTAGCTACAGACTGGTAAGTTTAACTTTTAGTTAGAAGATGCCTACTGCTTTTATTTTAATCAACAGAGCACAGAGACACATACAAACTCTGGGAAGTGACTTGGATAAAAATATCTATGTATCTGCTTTTAGATATTTTAAGTTTTGCTTTTTTTATGCCATGAATATTTTATTTTGGAAAGTCAGAATCGGAAGCAAATTCTCAAACTGAACTACTTCTTAGATCTCACTATAAGAATGTTTTATTCAATGTCTCATTATGATAGATTTGCAAGCTGCTCATTTTTGAACAGCTTTTTGCATGGGATAGGAGCATGCCCATTCTAACACATCAGTTTATTCAAAAGCAAGAACTTTAAAAATAAGGTAAATGTAAAGATGTTTTATAAATGATCCTGTTAATTAAACCACAGATACCATATGTCATTCCACACCTTTGTCCAATAAAAGTTTCTGGAGAACCAAACCATGGTGGTTCTTAATAAGGCTTTGCCTATAGGAAAATTGAAGAGGGGAGATAATTTAGTATTGGTCAGTCTAGTAACAAATATTATGGTACATTCCCTACAACTTACTAAGTTTTCAGGAAGCTCTTAATTTAGATTTCCAGAAAAGTAATTTTTCAGTCTTCCTAGAAGAAGGTTATAAAGAGCATTTAGATTTGAGATTGTAATTTATTCTTTTATAATCCAGCATTTTAGTGAAAATGAAAACATCACAGTTTGGGAATCTGTAATGGTTTTGTTAAAAACATTACTTGTGTTGCTGAAATGTTTAAGACACTGATTTCTAGCAAATCAATAATATTATTTTAAAAATCTAATGCTAAAATTAGAAACCTAAATGATTTATAATTTATACTGTGACACAGCAGATAATAGTTCTTCATTTTCTGTCATCTTTGACCTTTTTATTTTTTCAGAAGGGAGAATTAGAGGTGCTTTAAAACGCCTGTGAATTTTTAATAATTTTTCGTGCCAGTTATGAAGTATGTCTCTTCTAATCCATGTAACTATTCATGTACACACAATTTGAGTTTGTCCCAATTGTTACTTCGTTATTTCCTGATTGCATTTACTTCTTTAAAGGGTTGTTTTTAGAATTTTAGAGGAATTTTTCAGAGAACACTAGACTTACCACTTTCAGTAAGAAAAGTGGCTGAGTTTTTGGCCATCACCCCTAAGGTTAGAAAATACTGCTTACTAGTAGGAAATAATGTGATTAGGGAATCTTTGTTTTTTTTTTTTTTTAAAAAAATAGCATGCATATACTTTTACATGTTTTATTGTGGAGATTTTCAAATATACACAAATATGGAGAAAATAGCATAGTGAATCACTACATCAGCCAGCTTCAACAATTATCTACATTATGCTATCTTGTCTTACCTATCTTTAGCCCACTTTTTTATGCTGTAGTGTTTGAAAACATCCAGGGCGTCTGTCATTTCACCCCAAAGTCAGTACACATCTCTGACAACATTTTCTAAAAATTTCATGAAATTGCTATACCATTAGGAACTTACAAAATCAAAGATGTTTATGTTTTTCTTATCTTGCAATTATATAATATGAAGTTGGTTTTCCGGTACATACTGAAAAAGTAAAATGTGTGTCTTTCGTAAAGTATTGGAGTTGGTAACTTCCAGCACATGGCCAGTTATACCAGAGGTGCTGTTCCCTGGCCTGGGGGCAGTTGTACCTTCAGCAAGGACACCGGACCGTCAGCTTGCTGCCCGGGGCCAGCACAGCCTCAGGGGATGGGTACGCCTTGCTGTACTGGTTGCTAAACGCACCTCCCGGCGTAGTGACATGAGGCATATTTAATTTAAATCATCTCAACAGTCTATATTCTATTTTGAAGACTGTATTTTATTGTAAGGAAAACATTTGACTTTGACCCATGCTTGTTTGGACCTTCTTTTTTTTTTTGAGACAGAGTCTCACTTTGTTGCCCAGGCTAGAGTGAGTGCCATGGCGTCAGCCTAGCTCACAGCAACCTCAAACTCCTGGGCTCAAGCAATCCTGCTGCCTCAGCCTCCTGAGTAGCTGGGACTATAGGCATGCACCACCATGCCTGGCTAATTTCTTCTATATATATATTAGTTGGCCAATTAATTTCTTTCTATTTATAGTAGAGACGGAGTCTCGCTCTTGCTCAGGCTGGTTTTGAACTCCTGACCTCGAGCAATCCGCCCACCTCAGCCTCCCAGAGTGCTAGGATTACAGGCGTGAGCCACCACACCCGACCGTGGACCTTCTGCTAACCAAGTACGAGGTGGGTTGAGCTAGCTCTTAAACTTGCGGTAATCTCAGTGTGCCCCTTCATGCTAGAGGACATTGTCATTAAACTTACATGCGAAACTCAGTGAAAACTAGATAAGCCTGTGCTCTGACAACTCCTTTCTCTAACTTTTTTTTTTTTTTTAAGAGACAGGGCCTTGCTCTTGCCCATGCTGGAGTATAGTGGTGCAATCAGTAGCTCACTGCAGCCTCAAGCTCCTGGGCTTAGTCGATCCTCCCTCCTCAGCCTCCCGAGTAGCTGGGACTACAGGTGCGCACCACCATGCCCAGCTAATTTTTTTTTTTTTGGCCTCAAGTGATCCTCCCACCTCATGCTCCCAAAGTGAGGGGATTACAGGCATAAGCCACAGCACCCAACCCCCTTTTCTAACTTTTTGATGCAATGCGTAAACTTCATTTTAAAGAAAGAGTAGAGGAAGGAGTAAAGGAAACTCACTTGCTCAATTTGAATATTTTACCTTCCAGAATATCATGAAAACAATTATGTTCACTAAATATTTAAGGACCAGGTGACAATGTATGATGATAAAAATGCTGACTTCTCTGGTGAGGAGCCCTCAAATCATTTTAAATTGAACAGGAAATTTTATAATACAATTAATTCAGGGTAAGTCTGTCACATTATTCCCTTTTCCAGGAAAGTCATATTGGTGTGTGTGGCCGTGGAGGTATGTACCGTTCCCTCACACTATTTCCACTTCCTGGGGAAAATGGTGCTTTTGTAGGACACGTGTATGCATGTCTGTGAACACCCCTTGCTTTCTCATGGCTTCTCTGCCTTTGTGGGGACACTGTGTCCTTCACCCATGATGTTCCCCAGCCAGATTCCCAAGTCTGTCCAGCTGAAGTGCTGTTGTCCTTTAGGGTACAGCACGAAGCTCTGCTGAGCCGCTTTCTCTGCAGATACACCGGCTCTCACCGGTCTGTCCTAACCGCCCTTTTGGTATCGATCACACCGATCTATACGTCGTCCCTGCTCGTCTTCTCTGCTGGGCTAAGACCTCCCTAGGGGGAGGGCTGCTTTCTGTGTGCCTAGTGCCTGGCACGTGGGAGGGACTCCAGTGCTTACAGAAAAGACAGATGATCATGGAGTCAACTGTGTCCCCAAGTCTTTCCAGTATATCTGCATATCTCTGGTGCAGCCTGTCCTCTGCAAGATCCCTCTTTGCAAAATCTCCTAAAAGATACTGCGAAAACCCTTGCTTCCTGGAGCAGCTTGTTCCCCGTTTTAATGTTGGCTACCCAGTACTTGGTTACCCAGTTATCTTACTTTACAATCTGGGGCTGAGCGCTTTGAATATTTAGACTGCAAGTTTTGTTGTTAGGATTAGTATTTCCTGGGAATTATGTCTCTGTGCTCTTAGTTGGCTCTTGGCACCTCTCACGGCTCAGCCTGAGGGCAAGCCGGTGTGACTGCCGTGTTCTCTGTCTTAGGTGGGATTTGTCAACGTAAGAACGGAGTCTGTAAGATGCGGTTGAAGATGTAATCGTCCATAAACCTCTGGACTAAGGCCTAGGCATGGTCAGTTGTGGTAGTATTTTATCATGAGTCCTAAATGCTTAGGTGTGAGATGTGTTGAATTTCTCAATTCTGTTAATTATACATTCTCAGTTATAGTGAACAAGTCCCCATGTTGAAGCAGAAGCCAGAGCTATAATGAGATCTTGAAAACTTAGTAACTCTGCCTCCTTTACAAAGGAATAAAAAAGAATGATAAATATTTGTTTTCCTACCCTAATTTTTGTATGTATTTTTATCTGACTTTCCCAACTGCAGCCCTATCTGAGCCATGAGAACTGTACTCTCCTACCTGGAGAGTCTCACTGAGAGGGTCTTTGGTTGCCAGATGTTCCTTGTGCTGTTCGCTGCATCTTTCATCTCTTGTCAAAGTGTAGAACTTAATACCCACCTTCCTCTTCTTTAAAAAACAGTTTATTGAGAAAATTAGTAGGTGATTTAGTTCAACAAGAATCTCATTTTTAATACCATTAATTAAACATCTCAAAATATATGTATTTCATAACTTAAAGGTATTCTCACATTTAGCGTCCAATTTAACCTTCAGAACACCCCTCTGCAGTGGTCATGGCAGACATGAGGGGCATCTCACAACTGAAGGGCCTGAGCCAGACAGGCTGGGGCTGGCCTAAAGCCACACCTGGACAGCAGGCAGCAGGCCATGGGCACAGTCCCTACCGCATGGCACAGGGGGCAAAGATCTAGGACTTCTGTTGACTGCAATCTTTTTCTCTCAACATGTTATTGTGAAAATCTCAAACATGTTTGTTTTAAGAGTTATAAGTACTTCTGATTTTAACTGGTAGGAGTATTTTCCATTTTAAAATATTTGTAGTACTAAATTGGGAGTTGGGAGTAAGTTGATCTTATCACTGTGAAACCATGTTTTGATTTTTTAAAAAAGTGTAAGTTTGATAACTTGCTTTTTTTTTTTTTTAACTTTACCTGCAGTAAACTGAATTCAGTAAATTGAACTGATTACAAATTGGAAGTGCATGAATGAAAATGCATGCTGCTTGGTGTTCAGAACGCTTATCACGGTCTGCTTGTCCTTAGCGTTCCAAGCTGTCTGGTACTGAAGCTGCTCAGGAGTTAAACCTTTCCCTTGTGGGGTCACGGTGTGCCTGTGAGCCAGTGCCGGTGGCGGGTCCCCTCCTATGCCAGGGAGGTGGTTCTCCAGCCTGCACAACTGGATCTGCCTTCCCCGCCACAGCACCTAGTATGTTTACTCTGGCAGCATCCTGTGCTGGGTGCCAGTAAAACGCTGGCCCAGGCTAGTCCTTGTCTGTGCTACTTCTCATCTCTATTTATTTAGCTTGGTCCTTGAGCAAGAGTAGAAGAAAAATTTCATATTCACTCATGAATTTTTCTTTAATCTCTAATTATCCAATAATTCTACTCCAGCTATCCTCTTTTCCCCTTTTTTATTTCCAGGAGTGATTTTTGGTTTTAAATGCTAGCCTGTTGCTCTAGACTTTTGCCTTGTGTAGTTACATCTTAGGAACCACCTAGTGACCTGAAATTGAGGCACAAGGTCTGGTGTTTGTTCGCAGGGATCTTATGTGGACAGGATGCTTTGCTCTGGCTGTCAGCTTTGTTCCATGGCTGGGAGACGTTGTACAGCAAAGGATAGTTTGAGCTGGGCTTCAAGGAAACATTGAGCCAAGTGGCCCTTGTAGAAATCACAGATGGCAAATGGGGGCTGCGTGTCGTATCGCAGTGAGCATGGTCAAAGTCCTGGGGGTGGCCATGCCTCACCCACGGAGCAGCGGGGAGGCTGCTCCTGGAGGCTCTGGGCAGGAAGGGTGTGCTTGGTCCAGACTTCCCAGGTTCTTCTCAAAAGACCAGACAGCAACCCAGAGACAGGGGAACTCCTTCTCTTCTGAAATCTGGAAGCTCTAAAATAATGAAACTGAAACTGAAACTGATAAAGCAGCTGTCACGGGGATTAGTCAACACCTAAGTCGATAAGAACAATAAAACATGAATTAAAGGCAATATTAACTTTCACAAAATAAACACTGCTAACTAGTCGAGACCATCTTAGTAAAGTTGAAAGCACATATGCACACAGCCAATCCCAAGCCGCAGATCCAAGTCTCACTCACCACAGCAGCCCGTTAGCTTCTTGAAACACTGCACGGAGGACGCCAGGTGTACTTCTCTAACACCCTTTCTCATAGGGAAAACACTGGGAGCAGGTGGTTCTTCCATTGTGTTTTTCACATGCTATAAGACTGTTGCACACTTTCCTTTTTTGGATTCCTCCGCCTTGAGGTCTAGCTCATTACTACTAGAGGCAGGTGATGTGGATGAGCCACCATCTGACCCGTGTCCTACACCATGTGAACACCCTTGTTCAGTACATCTGCAGGAATGGAATTGCTACTTCATAGACATGTTCCTTTTTAATATCAATAAAGCCAAATTGTCCTCCAAAGTACTTATACCAGTTTACACTCCCACTTGTAGAGCAGGAGGCCCAACCATTTAAATCCACAACACTTCTGTTTTGTTTTTTGTCACCTGGCTAGAGTGCCGTGGCATCAGCCTAGCTCACAGCAACCTCAAACTCCTGGGCTAAGTGATCCTCCTGCCTTAGCCTCCTGAGTAGCTGGGACTACAGGCATGCCCCACCATGCCTGGCTAATTTTTTCTATTTTTAGTAGAGACAGGCCTCACTCTTGCTCAGACTAGTCTTGAACTCCTGACCTCAAGCAGTCCTCTCTTCTCCCAGAGTGCTGGGATCACAGGCGTGAGCCACCGCGCCCGGCCCCACAACACTTCTTTAAAGAAATTAAAGTGTGTATTTTGTCTTTATTAAATTTTAACGTTGGCCATCAATTGCACGATAGCCATGAGGAAGATGTCCCACAAAGAGCAGCTACACAGGAGCACCGTGTTACACAGTCGTCACACCACAGGAAACCCTGTCCCTGGGTCCCTGCTGGGGGAGAAAGTGGAGCAGAGCCTGGCGTCCAGATCAGAAGGGGGAAAACAAAGTCAGACCTGCACCTTTCATAGGTACTTGATGAGCTTCAGTGGCCTGAAAATGCTGTGCTGTGTATTTTATTGTTCATATCACAGATTCGTTTTAAAATTCTGTTTCTAGAGAAGGGTTGTTGCTTTAGCGAAAGTCAGTGTTTATTGCCTTGCCATTGGATTCCGTGTGGTCCGACCAGCAGGCCATGTGGGCTGGCCCTGCCCTGTTCTCCCCAGGCATGGGGCTCCAACAGGGAGCTTTAAGAACACTCACTTCAAGGACCCCCGGGTGGCTCTGTTATGAGTCTGTCATTAACAGTCACACAGCTTAGAATCTTCATTGGGGGAGGGGAGAATACCTTTGAAGAATGGGTATTTAGATTTCTTTCTTTTGTGTTTTCTCCAGGATGTTTTGTAATGGTTAATGCATTCTTACAGTTCAAAAATCAAAGCCATGTAAAAAGGTAGACAGTGAAGTCTCCCTCTGCATTCCTTCCCCAGCCCTACAGGTGGCCACTGGCTGGTTTATGTATCCTTCCAGAGGTTCTTGATATCGATATTTTTATTGCCCTTCCCTTTCTTAAACAAAAGGTAATATATACATACACTATCTTTTGTCCACCTAAGCTATATCTTGAAGCTCTTTCCACATCTTAGTACTTTGGGAGCTTTCTCATTATATTATGAAAGCTGCATCGTGTTCCATGGTGTGAATGTTTTCTCTAACCAGTTCCTTATTGATGAACAATTGAGTCATTTCCAGTTCTCTTTTGAGGTGATTCCAAAATAATTTGGCTAATGACAGTATTTTTAATTTCTCAGTCTTCGCCCATATTCTTTTCTCATTTATCAGAAAAAATAATAATCTTCCTTCCAATTTAGTCCCTTTCCTATACGTAGACAAGAACTATTTAGAAAATTTGATGGAGGGGGAAACAAATCCAGCAAGAAGTGGGAAGACCTTTTTGATGAAAACTTTAAAACCTTACTGAAATAAATATAGGAAGACCAACCTAAATAATTTTAAAAGATTGGCAAAGTACATAAACAGGCCATTCATCAAAGAAGTAAAGATGATTGATAAAATGTGAAAAAGATGCTCATCTCACCAAAAATCAGTAAAATTTAAATCATTTGGTTCCTGCTCTTGGTAATGTATGGCTTTTTTTTTTTTTTTTTTTGGTCAGTCTTGCCAGAGATTTATCAATAACAAATTTTTTCAAAGAATTAGCTTTTGGCTTGTCTCATTTATTTTTTTTTGTTGTTGTTGTTGGTTCCTGCTTTTTACTTTTTCCTCCATTCTGCTAGATGTGGTTTATTTTGCTCATCCTTTTTTAGTTTCCTGAGGTAGAAGCTCAGATTATTGAGATTATTGATCTAAAACTTTCTTTCCTCACAGAAGCACTCAATGCAATAAATCCTCCTCCAAGCACTGATTTATCTGTGCCCACAAATTTTAATATAATTTCATTTTTCTTCCATTTAAAATATTTTCTAATTTCTCTTAAGAATTCCTCTTTGGTGGTTAATTATGTATGTTTAATTTCAAATGGATTTCACATTTTCCTGTCATATATTACTGATTTCTAGTTAAATTCCATTAAAGCCAGAAACATACTTTGTATGATTTCAATTATTTTACATTTGTTAATTTATAAACCAAGATATGGTCTTAGTGAATATTCTACGTGCAATTGGAAGAATATGTATTCTGCTGTTGAGTGGAATGCTCTGTAAATGTCAATTAGAGCCAGTTGATTAATGGTATTAATGGATTCTTCTATATCTTTGAAGATTTTCCATGCGTCAGTTCTATTATCAATACGAGTGTTAATGTCTCTAACTGTAATTGTGAATTTGTCTGGTTCTCTCTGCCCTATCAGATTTCCTTTATATATTTTGCCTCAGCACAATTTTTTTTTTTTGTAGTTGTAGCCTTTCTCTGGAAATTCAGCTTAGTCTGCCCACCATAGCCACTCTACTTCCTGTCATAATGCTGCTTCCCCAGGGGCACAGAGAAACCTTGTTCTTGCACTGTGCCATTTTGTGGGGATAATGCTTGCCACACTTCGTATAGAAAGTCCAGCAGGGTCACCATTTTGTGAAGGTTTAGGAAGCTTCACCATTTTGTGGTAGCACTATCACCACAGAAGCATATATATTTTGAAGCTCTACTGTTAGGTACATACACATTTAAGAATGCTCTGTCGTCTTGGTGAATTGACCCTTTTATTAACATACAATAACCTTCTTTATCCCTGGTAATTTCCTTTGCTCAAAATCAACTTTGCTTTCCTTTTTTGGTGTTTGAATGGTATATCTTTTTTTCCATCCTTCTCCTATTATCCTACTGATATTATATTTAAAATGAATTTCTTACAGATATCATATAGCTGAATCATGTTTTTTAAAAAGTCATTCTGACACTTTTAATTGGTACATTTATATCATTTACATTTAATGTAATTACTGATATGTTTGGCTTTATTTCCTCTGTTCCTCAGCTCCCCCTTTCCTGCTGCTTTTGAGTTATTTGAATATTTTGTTCTATTTTATCTATTGTGATTTTGACTCACTCTCTCTCTTTCCTTTGGAGACAGGGTCTCATTCTGTTGCCTGGACTAGAGTGCAATGGCATTATCATAGCTCTCTGCAACCCCAAACTCCCAAGTATCTGGGACCACAAGCGTGTACCAACATCCCTGACTGGGTCTTCTATTGTTTGTAGAGATGGGGTCTCACCATGTTGCTCAGGCTGGTCTCCTGGCCTCAAGTGATCCTCCTGCCTCAGCCTCCCAAAGTGCTAGGATTACAGGTGAGAGCCACTGTGCCCAGCCATTTTGACTATATTTTTATATAATTTTTAATGGAAAAATTTAAGTCTATTTAGAACCATTATTTTGTATCATTTTAATTGGAATATAAAGACCTTTACTACTATGTAGGTCCCTTTACCTGCCCCACTTTTGGTTATAATTGTCTTATATATTGCATCTACATACATTGAAAATCCTATCAGACAGTGTTATATGTTTTTCTTTCAACCATCAAACATGTTTAATAGAATTCAAGAAGAGAATAGTCTATTATATTTACCCAGATCTTTACAATTTTTGTTGCTCTTTTTCCTGATGTTCCAAGTTGCCTTTTGGTACTATTTTTCTTCTGTCTAAAAACTTTAACTGCAGTTCCTTTAGAACAGGTCTGCTGGCTGCCAATCTTTAGTTTTCCTTTATCTCAGAATGTCTTTATTCCACCTTCATTACTGAGGGATATTTCACTGGATATAGTATCAAGTGTTGACAGTTTTCTTTCAGCACTTTAAGAAATGAGCCACTTCCTTCTTATCTCCATGGTTTCTGTTGAAAACTTTGCTTTCATTCAAATTATTGTTTCCCTGTAAGTATTACATCATTTTTCTCTGGCTGTTTTCAAGATGTCTTTTAGTTTTCCGCAGTTAGATCACTATGTGTCTGGGCATAGATTTCTAAGGCTTTATTCTGTTTAGGGTTTACTCAGATTATTGAATTTATAAGATTTTACCAACTTGGGAGTTTTTTTTTTACCCATTAATTATTTGGATGTTTTTAAAGCCCTATACTCTTTTTCTTATCTGCCTGTAACATGACTCTGAGACCTTTTATTATTGTTGTACAGGTCCCAGAAACTGTGTTCATTTGTTTTTCAGTCTCACTTCTGTTGTTCAGATTGGATGATTCTATCAATCTATCCATTTGTTATCTCCATTCTGTCATTGAATCTAGTGAGTTTTTAAAATTTTTATAGTATTTTTCAGTTCTAATATTTTTATCTGGTTCTTTATATCTATTTCTTTACTGATAATTTCTATTTTAGCATTTGAGAGTGTAATTATTCATTTGAACTTTCTAATGTTAGCTACTTTAAAGTCTATATTTTCATGGTGCTTCATATGCCGAATACTTTGGGATTGCATCCTAGACACTTTGAATATAATATTACATGATGAGACCTAGGCTCTTGTTTAAATCCTATAGAAAATGTTGATATTTTTGTTTTAGCAGGAAACTGATAGGGTGAGGCTACAAATTCCAACCTGCCTTCTGTGGGTGTTGGTCCCAATGTCAGTTCAGTTTTCAAAGCTTTTGCCATGCTCTTTGGATCTATCCCACATGTGCACCATCTTGCACTCAATCTGAAACCTGAGCAGGCATTACCTGTTAGCTCAGTTCTCAGCTGGTTTTGGTATACTCATTAGGATTGGCTCCACCTGTGAACAGGTAAATAGGTCAGGGTGAGGCCAAGTGTTCATAAACAACTTTGTAGAGTCACTTTCCTAAGCTCTTCCCTCTCTACTCTCCCCCCAGTGCTTTCTGGTTCCCTGGGTCTCCCCTTTTTCGGTCCTTCAGCCCCAAACTGCCCACTTCCGTAACTGAGCCACATCCTTCAGAGAGAGAAACAGCACATCCGCTCAGCCCCACCCTCTCAGTGCCATCGAGCTACCAAATGGAAATGTATGAAATCCCCCTGCCTCAGACGTGTGGCTCCTGCAGGCTCCCACTAGCAACCAGGGGATTACCTGGGAGCTTCAGCATGAAACAGAGCAAAAGGAAAGGGAAAGGGGGCGAATTTCCCTCACTCTATGAGCTTTAGCTGCTCCTTCCCTTCCTGTTCCTCGATCCAAGCTTCTGCATCTCTGCACTTCAGTGTTTGTGCCTAAAGATACTAGAAGGAAAAAAATGGAAAACTCGCCACCACTTCAGTGGTACTCAGAGTTCTGGTGTTCTCAATTTGTGTGTCGCTGTTTATTTTTCAGAGTCCTCAAATAGCTGTGTGATATGTTCTGTCCAGATTTTTTAGCTGTGTTTGGTGAGAACAAAAGGGGGGGAATGTATGTGTACGCGGTCTTACCTGGAACCAGGCCCTTCCCTAAGCTATTAAGTGAAAAAAAAGTATAGAATGTGTATAGCATTATCCAATATTTGTGCGGAAAAATGATTACATGTACCTATATAGATAAGTGCTTAGGAAAAAGGTCTGCAAATTTGCATACAAAACTTAACCCTGGTTTCCTCCAAGAAAGGGAGTAGAATTTTGACAAGGGGCTAGTATCAAAGGGTATTTTTACTCTATACTACTTTTTAAATTATTTTAGCCATGTGCTATTACTTTTGTAACTTTTAGAACGATTAGATGATGTGAGCCACGAGACTGGGAAAAAGTTATAGCCCAGTTCCAAGTGTATATTTAGAACTTGTCTTTTCCTAGACATATCTAATGTATCTTGTTAAACATTTATCTAATGAAAAATCCATTTAGGAGTCAATATGATCATACATTTTCTTCAAGCCATTTATGTACAAATCAGATTTCTCACAAAATAGTCTTAGCCTTTCAGCCAAGACAGTTTTGAAAAAACAGAATAGTCTCAGCTTGTAATGTTAATTTCCTTTACTCACATTTTTCCAAGTAAATGCAGTATTAACTATAAGCTAAAAATATATCGTTCCTAGAAAATACAACCCAAAATTCCTGTTGCCTGAGCTTTGTAATTACATGTCCCCAGCCTTTGTTTTTTCAGAATTTTAAAGTGAATGCAGTACTCAAAACAAACTTTATAATAAACAAGATAACTTACAGCTTATTATGCCTTTAGGAAACTTTAAAAATATATAAGTGTGCTTAGAAATTTTATGCAGGGAAGTATATATATAGGCCCATAGGTGCCAAGTATTTTGACATCTAAAGAGCAGTTAAAAGATTTTTATTTACTTCTCATCTAGCAGATTTAATGTCCAGAGTGCTAGACAGTATTACTTCAATATTCTATTACTTTTATATTAAAAGCAGTAACATAAAGCATATTTATGACAAATTGTTTTAAGTCCTTAAAACCAAAATTTTAAAGTTTCATGATGTTGCCAGATTCTCAGTTTCAGAGTTTTTCAACATGAGAGGTAATTTTAAATTGTATCACTGTCTTGCAAGTTGTTCTAAGAATTATGAACATGATTACAACCACATTAGTTTCTAGAATGAGAAGAAGGAAGTATCTGTCAAATTTTAACAACTTAAATTTCATAGGCTCGAAAGGTAATTGTCACCCTGAAAACAAGAAACCCCAACCAACCAACCAAGAATTTGGACTTGGGAACAAGACTCAATTCATACTAATTTATTCATTGTTCATGCACATTAAATGTACATTAGAAATCTTGTTCATCTTCCACTTAAAAAGAAGGGGAAAAAATTGGCCAATATTTGCCTTCTAGGTTTTATTCCCATCTGGAGTTTTCAGAAGTAAGCACATTAAATATAAGTCTGTTTTCTAAATAAGAAAAAGTCTAGAAGTCAGGTTTCTAAGGCAGTCCATCAATGGGGGCCTGAACTACCTCCCCTAAGGCCATCTTTCCTAAGATTGTCAGGTGCAATACAAATGTCTGAGCTGGATGGCTAACACCAAACGTGCAAAAGTTACATTAAAGGAATAGTTTTCAAAATTATACACTATCATAATTGTCACGTTAATGTGATCTTTACGTACCTGCAATGTTGAAAGACTTTAATAATAGGTAACCCCCAGATTCATTAGAATTACTAGCAAGGTTGTTTTGGACAACATGTAGAATTTCCTCTTATTACATATATATATCTGATTAGGAAAGCTCTCTATGTAAAAGAATTCACCTCAAAACTATGCAAATATTTAAAAAAAATTTTTTAAAGCTCACAGTACTTCAGTATGTGCTTTCAAAGCTTGATACAGTTTTAAGATGATGCTGAAGATTTTATGTGGAATGAAATGAAACCAATCTGTGTTCTAAAAACTGACTGTCATACACAAAGACCCCAGAGTAAAAGCATCAAGGAAATGCCCAGTCTCACGTCTAATGCCAAATGTTCATTCATACACGTTCAAGGGCTAAGTTGGCATAGCCAAAGTACCTTTCTTATCACTTATAAAGAACTTAGCACACATCCTTCTAGTAGATTCCTGTCTCTGCAGAATCAGAATATTTCGCTCGTTCTTTATGGAAACCAGTATTTTTTAAAACCATTTTACTACCCCAAAAGCAAATGTGCTAAAGAGAAGGAGCACTATTTACAGACATTTGTGCCTACCCACATGCCACCATTCCCTCACGTGAAGGTGTAGATAAATCTACTGGCTAGGAATCAAAGAGTAATGTATTTCAACCTAACGTCTGAATATTGTACAGCAAGACTTCATTATTGTTAAGTTCTGTAGAAGAAAAAGAAAAAGTGGGGGTGGGCAACATGGCTAGTGGGTATCTTAACAATGGTCCCCACCCCAATGGGCCAAACAATCTCAATTTGCTAAATGCAATTTCAGATTGTAAGTTCTAAATGTCACCACCAGCTATTGCTGAAGAGGCAGAAGGCCACAGTGGGTGTGCGCCAAAAGGCTAGAGTGTAACAGAGTCCACGTTGTGTTCTAAAACAAAAACATCTTGCAATAAAAAGTGACAGTTTTTGATTCAAAAGAAACTTTGGTTTTTATTACTATTCTACACACACATTGTGTCGGCACTTTATCTACTGGAATGTATTTGAACTATTATATAAGCTATTATATAAAAAGTACCTAGATAATTTAAAAGGGGAAAAAATGACCCTCACCCAGCCCATAGACATTGGATCATTTATGAAGATAAACTTATTTGTATTTTAATTCAGCATAACTTTCATGTAGATTGTGATATTTAAGAATATCTTAATTGCTAAATTAAATATCTTGATTAAATATCTTAATTCTTAAATATCACAATCTAAATAAAAGCTGAATTAAAATAAGTTTAATAATCTTCATAAATAACCCAATGTTTATGGCTTCAGCTGTCTGGCCTGCTGCCAGACAATATTTATCAAAATAAAACAATCTTTTAGATATCTCCTTAGTAAAACCCTTGCTTAATCAGTTGGTTTCTTAAACCTACATTTAGTATCTTTTGATAGTTTTTGTCTTGTTGTCATTTTAAAAGCAGCTGTCCAAGCAACTGTTTAAGCTCTGGCCAAATAGCACCTCATGTATTCTGCCATCCATGGGTTTCGCTTAGGTGGAGGACTTCATCTGTCTGTCCTCTGCATCCGCAGAGTGAGCACATTAGCTTTGAGCAGCGAATTTCCTTTTTGCCACCTGTCTTCTGTTCTTGGCTCGTAATGCTGACTCATGAATCTAAGGAGAGTTCAGAAATAAACAAGTATAACTTAAGTGGCTTAAAAAAAAGAGTCTCACTGTATTGCCCAGGCTGGTGTCAAACTCCTGGCCTCAAGCAATCCTCCTGCTTTGGCCTCCCAGAGTGCTGAGATTACAGGTGTGAGCCACCATGCCCAGCCCTTAAGTGGCTTCTGTAATAATTTTCACGAATGAAACTAGCTACCCCCAGGTCACCTGCAGCAGGGCAGAATCAAGCCCTGTCTTCCTATATATAGTTTTCATATTATATATAGAAAAGCTTTCACGGAAAAGCCATTCCCACTCGATGCTCTGGCTTACCCATTATGAGTGATAATAAAACTAAATGACAGCAAATTAAATGTTAGATACAAACAACTAATTTGCACATGCCTCTAGAATTGGCTCTGGAAATTGTTAGAACTGCTTAGTATCAAGCATGAATAAGCATTTAATTTAAAAAATTATTTTAAAGTTTTACAGTTAAATGTTTCACAGTCATATACTAAAAAAAAAAAAAAAAAAAGTCAAGGGATTTTACCACCTAAAATGTTTTGTACTACAGATAAATCCTGTTAAAATTAATCCTAGGGACTTGTCAGAGATCTTTGGTTAAACGGCAGCTTTGTTGTCTCAAATCTCTCTCTAAATAAGGCCATCTGCTGGGGTTGAGAAGTCTGTTCAGTAAAATTTTCATTCATAGGATTTAACCAGAATTCAGACTTTGCAGTTTCTCTTTCTGCTTCCTTAAATGCATCCTTTGCCTTTGGCCACAGTAGCAATATTAATGCCGACATGTTTGTGACTATGAGCATGAGGATCCTCTTGTCTGAAATCTTTTCAGGGCTTGGTACAGGGTGGCAAGCTGGGGGCTAAGTCAGAGGAGAACTAAAGCTCCTGGGGGGTAAAGTGCTTTAGTTATGGACCAACAGGGGCAAATATAGCAATTTTAATTTAACCAAAAGAGCACAAAGGGGTCTACGGTAGATGCCAAGCAATCAAATGGACAAACCACTAAAAAAGGAGTCAAGAAAATGCCAGGTTGTCAAAGCCAAAGGAGACCGAAACCCACGCAAGCAGCCCACGGTAAACCCAGGTGGGCACTCCCCAGCTCTGGTCCCCAGCTCTGGCTGTGCTTGGCTCTGCTCCCCCTGGGGGCTCCACCCACCTCCTGGGCTGGCGTGTCAGTGCACCCTCGGCTACCCTCCAACTTTCAGCCAAAATTCCTGCTCTCCAGGCAGCCAACATCCAGACTCCTGCTGGTTAAATCAGAGTCCCAATTCTGGGCTCCCCTGGCCCCTATGGTCTCCATGGCCATGGATGCGACAGCCAGTGACTGGCACACAACCAACTCGCCACCTCGCAGGGAAGGCGGGGCCAGAGCGCACCTCATGCTCAGGGGCAGACGCGCACACGTTGTGAGTTTTTTGGCTGCCGATAACCATCTTTTTTTCTCCGCAGCCATAAAGAGCAAATGGATGCTTTTCTTCTTTTGCTTTAGTTGATGATCTTTGGGGACTTTTGACAGCTTTCCTATTTCCTCTGGCAAATAAGGCACTTCGTCTTTGTCGAACTTTGATACTGGTGGGTAATTTATCAGTCTCTTTTCTGGTTTGTTCAGGTTTTTCTTCTACATCGTTCACAGGCAGTGCTTTTGAAAAGAGATAAAACAAGATAGAAATACTTTCAAATCAGGTTTACATACGATTCAATATTGGGCTTTGCAGAATCATAATGCTTATTCAAGTCAGTAACATTTTCACTAATGGCTCCACTCACAAATTCCACTATAAGCAGAAATGTAGAAACAAGTGAGCATAATAATTTTCAAACCATTTATCTCATTTTAAAGACAAATATACCAGGATTGAACCAAACCTATTCCAAAGCAACTGTTGCCACTCATATTCTGAGATTTAGCATCTCAATTCTCAATAGAACGTTAGAAGCTACAAAGTACCACAGCCTAAGGGCTTTCTCCACATCTCAAGATAAATCCCATCCTCTGATGCTTTGCTTCAGGGAAAGATTTGGATTTGTGGTCATCATCTGGCAGCTGCAAAAGGTTGGTTTTTAAGTCACTGGAAAACGCTCTTTATGGGCCTCTCGGCTGCTCCTAAGAGCTCCCTGGCTTCCATGATTCGAGAGGCCCTCCCTCACAACGGAGTGGTTTCCATGGTCACTCACTGGGTGCACAGCTCTGCATTCCCAGCAGGGGGAGCTAACCATGAGGGCTCCTGGTTTAAGGGGGCTTCACAGCACTTGCAACAGAAATGGAAGCAGAGGGGAATTTATACCCTTAAATGAATACATCAAAAAAAAGAAAACAAAAAAAAAATCAAATTAAATCAATGATAGGCACCCATCTCAAAAAGTTAGAGAAAGAGCAAAATAAACCTAAAGAAAATTAAAGGAAATAAGGATCATAAGCTAATAAAAACATACAATAAAGAGAACCCACATAGCCAAGAGTTAGTTTGGGAGAAAACTAAACAAATTCACAAGCCTCTGGCAACTGATCAAGAGAGAGAAAATAAGTAAAAATACAGCAAATGGCAGAATTCAGGTTAAATATGCACTGAAAACATGTGCTTAGAGTCCTTTCCTCCCAAAACCCCGCTAAAGTGAAGGGAAAAAGGTATAAAGCCACTAGGTCAAAGAGCAAGGGAGGCAATGACATCAAGCGAAAGGTATCAGTAAAATTTGGGGAGAAGGAAAGTAGATGAAGAGGTGGAAATGACCTTGCAGAACTGACTCAGATGAATCCTAACTTCCTGAAGGGGAAAGGCCCCCAGGACAGAGGCTGAACCCCAGAAAGAGTCGGATGAGACAGCAAGTTCCTCACAAGGCTAGTACAAAAGATTCTTTTCTGAAGGTTCAGCATCAATCAGCACTCCAGCCTCTTCTAACAATGCAGTATGAATGTGTCCACTGAGAACTGGGACCAACAGGTCTTCCCCTTGAACCTGGGCAGGCTTTTGGAACTTCCCAAGTGAGGGTGCAATGGGGTGAGAGGTGCTGCATGGCTCCAAGGCAGAAAGGGCAACACAGCACCACCCTGGCTGTCTCAGGATGCTGTGCTCAGAAGCCAGCCGGTGTGTTACGAGGAAGGCCAGGCACAGGAAGAGGTCATGCATGCTGGGGTCCCACAGCAGCCAATCCCCAACCTGCAGCCTCACCGCAGAGGCCACGCACAGTAGGGAGCAGACAAGGCATCCTGATGCCTGGGGCCAGGGCGCTAAGGAGTACAGTCTCCCTCCATATCAGTGGGGTCTGCATCTGGAGGTTCAACTGACCACAGATGAAAAGTATTGAAGAAAAATAATACAACAATAAAAAATACAAATAAAGAATACAGCATAACAACTGTTTCCATAGCATTTACGCTAGGTATATCTAGAGATGATTTAAAGTATACGAGAGGATGTGCATAGATTAAACAAAAATATTATGCCACTTTATTTTTTTTTTTGAGACAGAGTCTCACTCTGTTGCCTGGGCTAGAGTGCCATGGCATCAGCCTAGCTCACAGCAACCTCAAACTCCTGGGCTCAAGCAATCCTTCTGTCTCAGCCTCCCAAGTAGCTGGGACTACAGGCATGCACCACCATGCCCAGCTAATTTTATTATATATGTTTTTAGTTGTCTGGCTAATTTATTTCTATTTTTAGTAGAGACGGTGTCTTGCTCTTGCTCAGGCTGGTCTCGAACTCCTGAGCTCAAACAATCCTGCCTCGGCCTCCCAGAGTGCTGGGATTACAGGCATGAGCCACCGCGCCCGGCCAATTATACCATTTTATATCAAGGACTAGAGCAGCCATGGATTTTGGTATCTGCAGGGATGTCCTAGAACCAATCGCCCATGAAGACCAAGAAACCACTGTAGTTTTAAATGACTAATTTTCAGAGTAATTTTATCATGCAGCAATCGATACTTCTCACATATTCTTTCCTCTAGTCCATATGTCAGGTGGTCGCTTCTCTCCCACCCTGAAGGCACATGGATTACTGTCTGGAGTGGGAGAAGCTAGACATGAGACCCCAGGTCCAGCAGAAGCTGGGGGTGACACCTTCCTGAAAATAGAACCATGTGAAAGGCCCCATGGTAAAGAGGGAGACCCTCCTCGGTGCCTTTCCCCACCTCTGTTCCCAGGACGCTAGCACCTGGCTTGCACCCTCAAGGCAGAAGACTGGAGGTGCACTGTCCCCCAAAGCTCCTACAGGATACACCAGCAGGTATTAATGTTTGGAGTCCCCAGAGAAATAGCTGGGTCTTCATCCAGTTACAGAAAACAGATACCCCACCCCCACCCCAGGCACAAAGCTCCTGAAAAGCTCTTTCAGGCCTTACTCTTGAATATGAGCTGGCAGGTTAAGGGCAAACTTTTTTTTTTTTTTTTTTTTTTTTTGAGACACAGTCTCACTTTATTGCCCAGGCTAGAGTGAGTGCCATGGCGTCAGCCTAGCTCACAGCAACCTCAAACTCCTGGGCTCAAGCAATCCTGCTGCCTCAGCCTCCCAAGTAGCTGGGACTACAGGCATGTGCCACCATGCCCGGCTAATTTTTTCTATATATATTAGTTGGCCAAT